>JAJONR010007229.1:0-51473 GCA_029582245.1 Solanum etuberosum
TGGAAGTTCAAAAGGCTTATAAGGTACTTGCCACTATAGAGAAGATTTTTGCAGTTGTCACCTTGATGGAAGATAAGATGTGGAAAGCGAGGTTAAAAGGATTTGAATATGTGATAAGGAGATGTACGAATGCCTCATTGTAAATGTATGAGATGTTGCTATGGATGGTTTTAAGAGATTAGATAAAGGTAAACTGAATAAGTATTGGGAAGAGGTGAATAGACATGACATTACCAATTTCAGCCTACTGAATACTTGACCTTATTAGGAGTGTATTGTCCTGTTGTCGTCCATACTAGTGGTCACAATATTACTCTTATAGTTTTTTGTCTTTCACTTTTTGTTGGTTCGTGTAGTATAGTATGATTTTATTGTAGTCATGTTATGCTACTATCTATTATTTTTTATACTTTTTTTATGCACTATTTTTATCTTAAATTAAAGATCTATCGAAAACGACCTTCAAACCTACTCCGTTGGATATGTTATTTTAAAAGCTGTCATTACGGTTATTAGTTATTACTATGAGAATTTTGTACGACAAATAATCTATAGATTATTACTAATTATTTAACAATTTATTTATTTCCTTAATTCTATAAATCTTTCGAAAATATGATTCTTTGAATTGATAATTTTTAAAACCGTGGAGGAATAATCTTTGTATAACCACTTTATTACACAACTATGGACAGTTGACCAAACTAGTGCTCCCTTCGTCCCTTTTTACTTATTAAATTTTAACTTGACACACATGTTAAAAAAAATAAAAATTGGCATTGTAAATTTACCATTTTAAATTCATTCATTCATAACTTGACACGCATATTAAAATAAAATAAAATTGGCATTGTAAATTTATCATTTTAAATTCATTCATTGATAGAGTCTCAAACATATTTATTCACCATATTTTTCAAAAACATTAACTCAATATTAATAAATTCAGGATATAATAAGCAAAAAAAAAGTTATTCATCCTTGATTTGTCAAAAATAACGAGTAAAAGGAGAAATCAAATTAGAAAATATTTGACAAGTAATTGAGAATGGAGGGAAGGTTAACTTTTCAAAAAGTTCGAGCCTTCGGGATCTCTCTTGAACGACGGTCGTTCGGTCCTTTTCTTCTGTTGATGCTGAGACTGATGCTTTGACTGTCTCCCATATCATTCGATAATAAAGATCCACTACTTGCCTTGTCGACACTAAACTCAGTACCTCGCTTCGTTACTAGTATACCTACTAGACCCATACTCATTACAAATGTGTTCACCAGACATCTGACTTAGCAACGAGAGTTACCGATGGTGGAAACAACTATCTACCAATGACGAGATGACCGAGGTTGTAGTATATTTTTAGAATAGAACTATATAGACGAATAAAAACAAATAAAAATTAAAGGTACTCCCTCCTCCCAATAATAGTTGTTCACTATATTATTTTGGAATGTCAAACAATATTTGTCACTTTATGAAATTAATGAATAATTTACACTTAGTTCCAATTTACCTTTATCATTAATTATAATTATTTCTCTATTACATTTTTCAATACATTGTATTAAAAGGGTAATATAGTAAAATTATATTTTTATTTGTAATTTCTTAAGAAGTTTGCAAAATAAATAGTGAACAAGTATGGTCGGATATATATTATTAGTTTTAATTCCTAAAATAAATTCAGTTAATAATTCCAAATTCCAATAATCAAGCTTTGTCAAACACATTTCTCTTCCCATTCCCTCCAAAGTCCCACCCCCACCCCCACCCCCACCCCCACCCAACTTACACAGTCGCAGAACCTCCATTAACGACTAGCTCGGTCGGTCGCTCTAGGTAAGTTTTGTGAAGTATTTTTCTTCTCATTTTTTCTCTTCAATTTGCTTCAATTACTCAAATTCGCTTTCGTTTCAAAAACCCTAGCATCGAATTTCTGCTTAATAACAACTACTAGTTCGAATCTCTGTTTTGTCAAACAAGGAAGAGATATGCACTTGAAATGACTTCATAACGAGTTAATAGCAAGGGAGATTTTGTTTAGGAACTTCAGTTTGTCTAATTTTTCTACTTTTCATAGCTTCGTATGTGAAACCCCTTGCCAGGTGATGAATTTTGACTTCTTCTTAGACCTAACACGGGTAAACTTCAGCTCCGATTTGGTGATTGTTGAATTTTGTTTCTTAATTTTCTTTTTTCTATTTGCTGTTTGCTTCTGCAGAGATAGAGTAGTCAGGGACTGTCAACATGTATATAAAACAGGTAATTAAAAGTCTATGACCCTAAATTATGTGTCAACAATTGTGTATATATATGTTAGTGTTCTTTGGATGCTGACTTTGCTAGAGTGTTTCATATTGATTTTTTTATTGGGGCATTTCTTCTGTTGTAGGTCATTATTGAAGGGTATAAGAGTTATCGGGAACAAGTAGCCACCGAAGATTTCAGTCCAAAAGTTAACTGTGTTGGTAATGTCACCTATACCGTTGGTATTGCCATGAAGTTGAGTTGTGTTGCATTTTGTTTTTTAACTTAGAGATGTTTAAAATTTTCTTCTGTACAGTTGGTGCAAATGGATCTGGCAAGTCTAACTTTTTCCATGGTGAGTTGCCCTGAAGTTTTCTGGCTCATATTTTGATGAGTACGCACTACTTTTGTTTATATATTTATTATGTTCTGCAGCAATCCGTTTTGTCGTAAGCGACCTCTTTCACAATCTGCGCAGTGAAGAAAGACAGGCTTTGCTTCATGTATGTTCAACATTTAATCTTTGGAAATTGCAGTAGTTCATGTCCTTACAATGTTTGTGATATCTCCTTTTTTTTTTCCACACAGGAAGGAGCAGGTCACCAAGTGTTATCTGCTTTTGTGGAAATTGTATTTGATAATTCAGACAATCGAATGCCGGTAAAGTGTTGAACTTGGTATACATACACCTTTATGCCATTTGTTCTGGACAAACAGTTCTGGCCTCGCCATATTTGCTGTCATTAGTTTCTAATCTGCAGTAGTTGGCTGATATATGGAGTATAATTTTGGCCACTCACTGTTACATTCCTTCGGCTAAAGTATGTAAAACCATTTGTGTGCAGGAATAGCATGTGACTTTAGATGTGATGGCTTCTGTTGGTTCTTGAACTATTTTTATTTGCTTGGTCATTTCTCTCAGTGAGCCCTTCTTTGTGACTCACAGTTTGCTTACCTATCATATAGAAAAGTAAAGGGTGAAGCACACAATGTATGAATATGATTTGTATTCTCTAATATTCAAAAAACACTACTATTAACTTAGGCTCTGATGTTTAGCCATTTTTAAAAAAAAATTGAAATATATTTTCCTGTAGAGGAGAACATATCTCTTGAACAATGTTTGGTGTTTGTGGACATTGATGGCATGTTTGTGGTTGAGTTGTGGTTGGGGGGTGTTAGTTCTAAGCATGGTTGGGTTTTTGTAATTGTAGATAGCACTGTTATGATGCAGATCTAATATACACACACACACATGTTACCAGTTTCAAAAAAATAGCCTTGGATTTGGAAGTTTTGGAGCTTGAATGCTGCACCCTTCAGTCCCATCAGAAAAGGGAAGCACGAAAACTGTTTCTAGCGGCTTTACACTTCAGCTATGGTAGAAGAACAAGAAGGGGAACTGTTTCTTCCTGTTAAAGATTGCAAGGATAATTTATCCTCAAATGTTGGAGTTGTAATTTTAACTAAGTTACTGCTGAAAATTACGAGAAACATACTCTTGAGTAATAATTACCCAAAAAGAGCTACATTGAAGATCTCTTTTGTTCTCACCTCTAAAAAAATGAGGACAGGTTTCCACTTTTTGAGTAATTTAGGATCATATCTTTGGTGTAGAAAGAAGCAGAATAAGTTTCTATGGTTATTGGAACAACTTGGTACTGAATTTTACCCCCTTAATTCAGATCAAATGATTTCCTTGAATCGTGGTAGCTAAAGAAATTGGAAAATAAAGCGTCTGATCCTCCATTGTCATTTAGCAGCTCAGGTTCAAATTACCTGCCCCTCGGATGGGGGATATGTAAGTTTTTTTTTAAAGAAAATAATGGTATAGAATATATTTATTCAGCTTTTGGTACCAAGTTGGTGCTGACAGAGGTTTGTAAGTCTGGTCTTGTATAGATTACAGAGCAAGAGATTCCAACAAGTCCATGCCATCGGACAACTCAGTTGCAAAAATTCCTTTGTGCCAATACACTATTCTTTTCATACATTTGAATTTAACAACAGCTATACCCTCCAACTTTCCTGAAAGCATCTTCTATTTCTTGCCAACCATATCGTCCATGCTATGTATATTGGAATCTTTCGTCCATATTCTATGCTTGGCAAATGCTAATTGTTTTATTGGAGTTCTCTTCTTTGTAATTGGCGGTATTATTGATATGATAATGGGCTCATATTGTGTAAAACAATGAGAAGATTGGGTAATTTCTGTTATGTCTTGAAACTCTATAGTTCCCGTGATTTTCCTTTAATGGAACAGGGATGAAAGACATGTTATGATTGCTTCATTATTCCACTACTTGTGGATGTTGAAACAGTATACTTTTTGACAGGTTGATAAGGAGGAAGTACGGCTGAGAAGAACAATCGGTCTCAAGAAGGATGAGTATTTCTTGGATGGAAAACATATCACGTAAGTATTTTAAGAGTGTTGTTCATCCCTCCCTAACTTCTTTGCCTCTCCTGTCAGCTGCATGATAGAATCTTTTATTATGTTGCAGGAAGACAGAGGTCCAGAATTTGCTGGAAAGTGCTGGGTTTTCTCGGTCTAATCCCTATTATGTTGTGCAGCAGGGAAAGGTACGTTAATATTGTTTTTCATCAAAAGGTACGTTAATATTGCTTTTCTGCTTCTTGTTCATTTCTTATATTCTCCTCATTTTCTCTCGCAGATAGCATCATTGACATTAATGAAGGATTCAGAACGGCTTGATCTACTGAAGGAAATTGGAGGGACACGTGTTTATGAGGAGAGGCGTCGAGAAAGTTTAAAAATCATGCAGGAAACTGGCACGTTATTATCAAAATTTATGCTTCTCGAACATCAATGTTGTGTTGCTAACATTTTTGATAATCAGGTAACAAGAGAAAGCAAATTATTCAAGTTGTTCAATACTTGGATGAGAGATTGAATGAGCTTGAACAAGAGAAGGAGGAACTGAAAAAGTATCAACAGCTTGACAAGCAGCGTAAATCTCTGGAATACACAATTTTTGACAAAGAACTTCATGATGCACGTCAGAAATTGAACGAGGTAAGTAGTCCAATAGCAGAGTTGAAAGATAATGCGAAAATTGTTCTTGAAGTTCTAACTGGGTTTTAATTGTAAGTCATAATTACCTATCAATAGAATAAAATAAAATAAAAATTGTGAGTCAATAGTTTAGAAAAAGTTACACTTAGAACCCGAGATATTAAATATTGCTTCTAGTGCACATATGATGAGAGTGAACAAAGGCTGTGGTTTAATCTCATTAATTTCATGGACTCTTGCATTACACCTTTTTTTGGGTGTTCATAAACCTGAACATTGTTGAAACTGTTCTTTAAGTGTTCCTCCTATCATTTTATTTTAAATGCCAGGTCACAATAATATCTCGTATTCTTTTTCTTTTAGATGCTTTTGAAGCTCCTTTCAATCGGCCACACATTTGTTAGTTTATTTGATGCTATTAATGTGGCTTGGGAGAAATGCTCCCTATTGAATTTGTAATCTGGTCAAGGGGAGCCTGAGTGTCCCATGATGGTGACTGATCTTCTCTATGATAACAGATCATATTTTAGATAACTGGCTGTATTTGCTTTGTTACCAGTCATAAGTTAATGCAGGACTTTGATTGGTTGTGATCTATCTGTCTACTTTGCATTGCAGAAATATAGCTTAATGTACAATTACTTTCATCAATTGCAGGTAGAAGAGGCTCGAAACAAAGTTGCCGAGAACTCTACTAAGATGTATGAGAGTGTGCTGGAGGCTCATGAAAAGTCCAAGGAGCTGGAGAAGTTGTCCAAAGATCTGACAAAAGAAATTCAAATTTTAAGCAAGGAGAAAGAAGCAGTAGAGAAACAGCGGACAGAGGCTATTAGAAAGCGAGCCAAGCTTGATCTTGATTACAAAGACCTTCAAGAGAAGATGTCCACAAATATTAAAGCTAAAGTATTCTTTTATTGCATGACAAATAATTATTCTTCCCAATTGCAAGATTACAATGTCAAACTAGCTATAAGAATGAACTTGTCATTTTATGCTTTCTTTGATTCAGGATGATGCACAGAAACAACTCATGATTCTGGAGCGAGAAGTTCAAGAAACAAAGAATGCACTCAATGATATCAAGCCTTTGCATGAGAAACAAGTAAAAGAGGAGGAGGACATCACTAGAGGGTATGTCGATTGTATGAGGCACTCTTTTTATCAATCTAAGACTCTGATAGGCAAAATTTCAGAAAAACACTGACCTTTTAATTTCGCTACCAGAAAGAGTTTCGGTCCCTGAGCATATGAGATTTCAAGAAAGACATGCTTTATGGGTTGTGTGCTTCTTAAACTATTTCATCAGGACAAAAAGGAAAATAATCAATGCCCGTTTGCTTATTTCTTGCTGGTCTCTTCTGATACATAGCTTTGTACCGTCTGGCGCAATGGCTGATGTTAATTTTATATAGCTATATGTGAACCAAAGATGCAAGATATATGGTCAAGTTGTTTCATAGTATGTGATTGTGATTGTGTTTTGTATTTTGTTCCTGGTTTCTTTTTTCCTATACACTGGTTGTTATTATAGATTTGACAATCCTGGTGTCTTCAATAGGATTATGGATCGTGAAAAGAGACTTAGCATTCTTTATCAGAAACAAGGCCGTGCCACCCAATTTGTGAGCAAAGCTGCTCGGGACAAATGGCTCCAAAAAGAAATTGATGAATATGAGCGAGTTTTATCTTCAACCTTAATGCAGGTAATCCTTGTTAAAATTCTTAGCGCATGGAGCTATTTTGTTGTTTTCTTACTCTTTAAGCTTTTGATTTATGAATGGTTAAGGACTCTCTGATACATGTTGTATATAAAATGTATACTTGCTTTGGTGGCTGTTCATCAATAAGGAGGAGAGAGGGAGGCAACTGAAATTTTTAGAGTCGAGTTTACGCTCTTTCCTCCTCTTTCGATAAGCTTTTCATAGCCTAAACCCATAAACCCATAAACCCAGTCCACTTGCAGCCATGTTAGTCAAAATGACTAAATTTAATGACTTGATCAAACACTATCCCTCGTATTATAAGGTTCTCTCACCAGGAAGTTTTCGGACCATCTTTTCTAGCCAGATAGCAAGCGATCACTCAACAATGAACATTAACTGAAAGCAGTCCTAACAAACTAGATGCACGCATCAAGGCATTCTGCCAACGAGCGAAGGCGATCACTCAAGACCACCATTTGAGTGTGATTCGCTTTTCTGTTGAAAAGTACTATCCAGACGATCAACCTTTAGGGCATATGACTAGTAAGGTAAATCAACTTATCTATCGGCAAGATGCAATGAATTCATTTGCCTTCGACATGACTTTTTGAAATGGGATTTTGAGAAGGTGGAGTTCAGTAACCCAGTTAGTGACCGAGGAGAAGTTGACAAGAAGACAACTAATGGAATGGTCCGAAAGTCGCTATAGAGGATCTATTTTGAGGTTTTACACACTGTATTAAAGGCAACAAAAAATGGTCTTCAACTTATTATTAGTTGTTAACATAAAACTTAATGGTGTTTCATTATATATTTACCTTTTAAACATACAATTTTTCAATATATATTATAATCGTGGTCTATAGCATGACATTGTTGTATGGTTCTTTGGTAAAAAATTTCTCCCTTTTGGCATTTTTCCATCATTTCTTCTTTCACTCAATTCACTTCAATTTATTATTATTTTTATTTTTGAGAAAGAAACTTCAATTTATTATTTATTATTCCAAGTAATCTTACTTTCTTACTTCAAAGGCCACAAAGTCATAAAAATAAAATAATAATGAAACAGGAATAACAATTATTATTGTTAACGAAAATAATTGTGGACAATTGAAAGAGTATCTACTATTTATTTTTAGCATTTTATTTTTCTTATTAGGTATATGTTTTCTTCTTCTAAGGAGCAAAATGTATTTTTCCTATTAAGTATATGTTTTCTCCTCCCAAAAAGCATAATATCTGTGTTTTCTTTTTATTTTTGGCATTTTATTTTTATTTTTCATATGTAGTAAATTTAGGCATTGAATAGGTAATGTATTACATCTCTTAGTTCATCATTGGTATTTATGTTTGTTGTCAATTTTTTGCCTTTTCCCCCCTCAAATATTTTTCTATATATTTCCTGAAAAACTCTACTATTAAGTCCATCATTGTGCACATTCATTGCTCAATTAGAAAGGAAAGACACTTTAAGAATTTTAACTATTTCAACATCATAAACCATCAAGAATCCAAAACCTTTTTGTGAGCTTGCAACTTTTCTACCATTTCCTTCACAATTTAATTCATCATAAGCCATCAACAAATTAATGCAATTTTCCCCCTTTACCCACGTAGTGCTTAATTATTTATTTGGAATGGATTCAATCAACAAAGATTCACAAAGCTTGGCAAATGACTACATGTCAGTCTTTGTCTTCTAATCAATGGTTTGTGACTTTGTGTATAGAAATAATTATAGCCAGCAGTACATCTTATATAAACATGGAGACAACAATGTAGTGTTTCGATAAGCTCTAATTGCACTTTTTGTGGAGTGATTAATTTGAAAATTATATCCTAAAATATGGAGGCAACAAAGCTTGGTATATCTTAGCATGGTGAAGGTGGGAGCCAACTTTGTATGTGATCCTTTATCGTTTTTAGTTATTTCTATCTAAATTTTGTATACCCATATATAAGCTTTGTATGTATCAAATTTTAATTGAAAAATAATTTCCTAATGTGTATCTAAATCACAATTATATTGTTGGAGAGCAACTTTTATTTTACTTGGAATTTGGGAAATATTAATTATGAGGTTCCTAAGAGATGAAAATATTATAAAGCACTTTCATCTTTTTATTTCATTGTATTTTAGGAGTAATTTAGAGCTAAATAAAGGTTTTGAGAATCAAGCTTTGTTGATTTTATTTTGTATCATATTTTTTGTTTGTTGTGTATTGGTTACTGTTGAGAATATAATTAAATAATAAAAGTGTGTTCTCTCTAGAAGCTTAAGCTTTTACATGAGATGGTCACACACTTTAACATGGTATTAGAGCAGACAGAGGTCCTGGGATCGAACCTCACCTGCACCCATATCAAAAAAAAATTCCACGTGCTTGGCCCATGAAAAAGAATCAAGCCCATCCGTGAGGGGGCGTGTTGAGAATATAATTAAATAATATAAGTGTGTTCTTTTTAAAAACATAAGCTTTTAGATGATATAGTCACACACTTCAACAGTTACTTGAGGATATGTGTACCAAAAAATAAATAAATTGAGGATGCACTTGTAAGATTGATTTCTTATGCATTATATTTTTACATAATTATCTAATATTAAGGAGTGTAATGCGATTTCTTATGCATTATACTTTTACATAATTATCTGATATTAAGGAACTCACATTTCTAGTCTCTAATTTATTTGTCTATCTATATATAATATAATTTTGGTCTTATGAAATTGATTCATGTGATGTGATCGTATATTATTTTCTGATTTATTTCCGTCTTTTCTCTTACTTACGCATTTTATTAATTTCAAATCCCATTTCTTTTAAAAAATATAACAGCTTGACTTTCCATCTTCCACTATAATTGTTAGGAGTAGTATCTATTAAATGTCAATTTTCATTTGTAGCATCAAGTCCTTTCCATCAATTAGAATTTTTTTTCAAGTAATTTTGTTCCTTTTTTTTTTTTTTTTTTTGATTGATGTAAAATCTTAGGTTTCTGGAAACTCTTGGTTTCAGAATGAGGGTGCTTGCATTATTTTTATGTTGAGATAAATAAAAAAAAAAAGTTTCTATGTTTTGATTTTCAATGAAAATTTAAGGATATATTTTGATTTTCCAAAATCCAATTTTTAGTTATTTTTAATATTCAAGAACAAAAAAAATTTCACTATATTTAATTAGTTTTTTTGCGATTTTCGTGCGCGAGGCGCGGACATGTTTACTAGTTATAGCAGAACCAGATGTCTTAACTTCAAGTTAGGTGCCACCAACAATTAATTCTTTTAACATGCTTGGTCTTTGAAAGCAAGAGTATGTGCTGCTAGGAATTGATATAGAAAAGAACTAGCTGAAGCAACTATTTCCATCCATAAAAGCTTAAAAATTTCCACGACTTTCTTCATTTCTGTTATTTCTTTCTCCATACTACTTCGAATTGTTCTTTCTTTGAGATGAGAGTCTATCGTAAACAACCTCTCTACCTCCAAGGCAATAGTAAAGTTTGGGTACCCTTTACTCTCCCCAGACCCCACTTTGTGGGAATACACTGGATATGTTGTCGTAAAAGCTTAAAAACTTCACATGAGGTGAGACTTATAATGACAATGATTCAGCAGGCAAAGTTTCCTGCATATGCAGACAGACTTTTTTTTTTCTGTTGAGAATAAAGACTCTGTGATACCACTGTTAGAAACAGCTACAGAGACCATAGAATGTTCTTTATGTATAACCTGATTAATCTAACAGGCAGCTTTTGTAAGCTCCCTTTCCTTCTTTTTACTTGTCATATTTTTGTTTGTCTTCTGTTTTTTGCGTTAAATAAGAAGCTTCACTTTTACTAAACAACTGAGGTAAAGATTAGTAGTCATTACCATCACTATGATTCTCTACTTATTGTCTTAATTCCTTTTTTTCTATCTCAGGAGAAAAAGCTTCAAGATGAAATTGATCAGCTCAAAAAAGACGTGAGAGATCAAGATGATATAATCAAAGTTCGTAAAGTTGAAGTGGACAAAAAAGAAACCTTCATATCTGGTTATCGAAATGCTTATAATCAGTATAAAGTGGATAGAGACAAGCTGCATGAGGAGCGGAAGTATGATCCTTTTCAGTTATCTTAGGCTTATATGAGTGTTTTTCGAGCAGTATTATTTATCTAGAAATATCTGAACCCTGCAATTTCGTATTTGTGTTCGTCCCAGGTCTCTGTGGACACAGGAGACTGAACTGACTACTGAAATTGAACGGCTCAAGGCTGAAGTTGTGAAGGCAGAGAAAAGCCTAGATCATGCGACTCCTGGTGTGAGTAACTGCTTTAACATGTCATCTATGTAACATTCCTGGGCTATATAGTTGCAACTTTAAAAGCTTGGCACTTTTCTTTTTTTTCCCCTTAATTTCATCAATGATAGTAATCTGGTCTTCTAATATTTAACACCTGATTGATAAAAGAAATAAAAAATATTTAACACCTGATTGCCAGATGGCCTGGTATGAAGTTTGAATTGCTCCTGTTATCAGTAGGTGTTGTCATAACTGCATGTAGTGGGCATTATGTATTCACCAGGGAGGATGGTCCAGTGAAATCCCTTGGTTTTTACTCTTGAGCCTAAACCAATTCGAAATGCTTGTTTTCACGAGTTGAGGTAGTCAAAGAATTAAATTTTTCTGTAGCGAAAAAAATCAAAGATCCCAGGAACTGTGATGTATAAGTAAAATATAGGTATTTCGTGTCACAATCTACAAGACCTATTCGTGGGAGACAGGCTAAGTCTAGTATTATATAATGTCTATTATTAGGTTAAGAGATAAGATCACCGGGAAAAGCTTACCCAGGTGGTACCATATGTACAACTACAATAAGAGTTAACATAGAAATAGTAAATGTACAAAGGAACACAAAATGTGGTAGGCCAAATTAGCCTGACTATGGATAGTCTCTTAAGTCTGTTCTATATAATTCTAAGTGAACTCAAAGAATAAACCTTTGAGGTGTTTCAATTTCAACTTTCTGAATTAGGGGTCTTCCCATTTTCAAAGCATCTTACAATTATTTATATCATGATATTGTCTGAGACTGCATTCCCATGTTTGTCCCTGGTTGTTAGATCTTTATTCCGAGAGAATAGGGAATAGAAGACAAAACTGGAATGGATGATTAACTATGTCATTTCTATATTCTAACTTACCCGAAATGGCATGTATTCCTGCACAATAAATATGCTAGATTTCTCATTACTTTTTTTTTTTTTTGAAATTCTCAGGATATAAGAAGGGGTCTGAATTCTGTAAGGAGGATTTGCAGAGAGTATGAAATCTCTGGAGTATTTGGACCAATTTTTGAGTTGCTTGAATGTGAGGACAAGTTTTTTACAGCTGTTGAAGTTACTGCTGGAAACAGGTATTGATCAAAGTTTGCCAAGGACAAGAAGCTGTTGAATGCTGATTATTGTCTTTTGCAGCTTGCCAAGCTACAACACTGCTTTGTATCTGTTCGGTGCTTATACTGACACGACTCGCTCTCTCTGTCTTTGCAGCTTATTCCATGTGGTGGTTGATAATGATGAAACATCAACTAAAATTATTAGACACCTCAATGCTCAAAAAGGTGGACGAGTTACATTTATTCCATTGAACAGGGTTAAAAAACCACATGTTAATTATCCACAGGGCTCTGATGTGATTCCGCTTCTGAAGAAATTGAGGTTTTCTGATTCATATTGTAGGGCATTTGAGCAGGTCTGTAATTTAGTTTCACGTAGTATTGCAATATTCTCAATCACTTCAGTCATGACCTAACCAGCCTTTTGTGTCTGGTCCTTTGGGGCTTTCGTGGCAGATTTTCACTTGCCTAATCTGTTTAGGATCAGAACAATTTTAATTTTTGTTCATATACAGATTACATATAGTTTTCTGTTAGATCTTTATATACTTCATCTATGATCAGAAAAAAAAGAAAAAACTAAGTTGTGGCTGTGGTTGTCTTCTCTACTCTTTTAACTGGAAGTTTGACTGGATTGTGGAGTAACCATCTCGATTCAATTTGTATTTTTGTTCTTTTAGTTTTAGTATATTCAGTAAAGCTGTTATTACTTCTCATGCCTATTATTCCAGTAAAGAGTTTATATATTTATCTCTGCTAGGTGTTTGCAAGAACTGTAATTTGTCGAAATCTGGATGTTGCCACCAGGGTTGCTCGTACCGATGGGCTTGACTGTATCACTCTGGAAGGTTAGGTCTTGAGTGACCTTATTCCGACAACTTTGATTGGTTTTTAGTAGAATTAGCCTGATCTGACCTGCCTTGTCTTTGCAGGTGACCAAGTTAGTAAAAAAGGTGGCATGACTGGTGGATTTTATGATCATAGACGCTCAAAATTGAGGTTTATGAGCACCATCAAACAGAATACAGTGTCCATCAACCTGAAGGAGCGTGAACTTGAGGAAGTTAGATATAAACTTCAAGATATCCTTACTGGGTTTCTTTACATCTTAACATTGTCCAGTACCTTTTTTACTTTGGTGTGTTATTCTTTTCGATCTTTGCTAATACTATTGCTGAAGGTAATTCCCTAGACTTCTGCATACACTTCACTCATTTTATGCTGGACATCACACATCTTTGGCTACGTTACACGATCAGTGGTTTCTAGCAACTGTGAAATTTTAGCTAACTAGTAGGTGCTAGCACCTGTGGAACTTTTCCTCAGATGATATGGTTTGAACTCAAACTAGAAACTTAGTTAATGAAACAACCGCTAATGTTATAATTGCATGTGTGTTCTTTCCTCATCATTTTAATTTGCTAAAGGGGCTCACTCTTGCACGAAATGCTCGTTTTCTAGTGAGAGGTGGGAGTATATGTACAGCCTTCTCCTTCCTTTTGTGCAAGAGAGGCTGTTTCCATGCATGTTTCCTCCAACTTGTAAGTTCATTGAGGAAGCAACTCAGCTGTCGCACCATTGTCTATTCACTTTCATGTGAATTTGATTCCGTGTATAAATGAGTCACGTGCATTTAGTTAATTGCTTGAATAATTTTAATATATCCTACTTGTGTGCTTCTAGGTGGACTGTGGACACAAATTACAAATGCTATTTATTTGAAATATACAGACAGACGTACTAAAATGCCAGTAGTTAGTGCTCTATAAGTTGGATTAAACAGTGTGGAGATATTTTCAGGTTGACATCCAGTCTGCCTCTTTAAGCAAATCAATCTTCTGGTAAGGCACCACAGAAAGTTAAGGACTGGGTGGCAGGCTACAAAAGCTGAAATGCCAAAAACTTGTCAAAAGGCAGCCTGAGTGTTGTATGATCTCTGTTAACTAATACAATTTGAACATAAGTCTACTCACTTGAGCTTGGAATGTATTAAAAGAATTAATGGGCACTGAGATTATGGAACTTCAATATGTACAAAACTCATACTATATAATTCCGGGGTTTTCTTTTATAATAAATTGGAGTAAAATTCCCTTCTGTGTTTTACTCAACATGCATCGCTTATTTCCTTTTACTCTTGAAAGTGCTGCCAACAATTTTTGTGTGGATTAGAAAGTTACAGGCAACAACAAGGTCTTATAGTTCTCCTTTCTTGGTGTCACGGGCTTTATTTATCCAGTGTTCTAAGGATGTTCAAAGTATACCTTTCACCTTTTGTGCTTTCACTTAGCTTTTCCCACAGATAGACCAGAAAATTAATGAACTTGTGGCTGAGCAGCAGAAAAATGATGCTGGCCTGGGTCACGACAAGTCTGAGTTAGAACAGCTTAAACAAGACATTCTTAATGCTGAAAGACAGAAACAATCCATCTTAAAAGCTCTTCAAAAGAAGGTGCCTCCTGTTGAAAATCTTTTGAATCTCTTGCTTCTACTGTGTTTCTTCTACAATTAGAGACTGTCAATATGTGCAGGAGAAACTGCTTGGTAATATTCTGAGTCAAATAGATCAGCTCAGAGCTAGTATAGCTATGAAACAAGATGAAATGGGAACAGACCTTGTTGATCATTTAACGCCGGAAGAGCGAGATTCTTTGTCACGTTTGAACCCTGAAATCACGGCTCTGAAGGAGAAGCTGATTGCTTGCAGGGCAAATCGGATAGAGGTTTGTCAATGTCAAGATTACTTAAGTCAGTATATGACATTGATACAAATCAATTTCTCGTTTTCTATTGGCTTTTGTAGACTGAAACTAGAAAAGAGGAGCTTGAGATGAATCTGTCAACAAATCTTGAAAGACGAAAGCAAGAGTTAATGGCGATGAATTCTTCTGTCGACGTTGATATGCTACAGGCTGAAGTTGAGAGCAAGTATCAGGAACTTAAGGATGCGGACTCACTAGTTGACCATGTCACTAAAGAGCTTACAAGTGAGTTCATTGTTTGATTTTGAAGCTTTTGGTATCGTATACATTCAACATTTTTAATACATAAGATGGCCTGCACAGGGGTTTCTCGAAATATAGATGAACGAAACAAGAGGCTCAAGCAGATCAAACAGGAAAAGGATAATCTGAAGGCAAATATTCTCTATTCTATTTCAAGTTCACATGGCCTGTTTAGTTTTGTGCTAATACATAAAAAAATTTACAGGCTCTTGAAGATAAGTATCAGAATACACTTCAGGATGAAGCAAGAGAACTGGAACAGATGCTAAGTAAACGGAACACCTATCTTGCCAAGCAAGAAGAATACTCTAAGAAAATTCGGGAACTGGGTCCTTTATCTTCTGATGCCTTTGAGACGTATTGCTCTTCCCTAAATATGCATATATCCTTTTCGGCATTTAAATATGGAGAACTCTATTTTGCTTTCATTTTCTTTTATTGTTTATCTTGATAGAACTTCTTGTGCTAGAAGTCACAAGCATTCGGATATAAATACAACCGCGAGTGACTGTAATGATCATAAATTCTGTTTAAATGGTGAAATTGTAAGGTGAAGAGGATTCTTGACAGTATGCCCTTTAGGTATTCAACAAAATCTAATCAATGAAGCAACAGTGATACATAGTAATATTTTCTTCTAATATTCTCTAGAAAATGAGGTTGGAGCATAAGTTGTTCCATATGTTTGGTTTGTTTGGTGAACTTCCATGGGATGTTAGAAACTTAGAATAACTAATGACTGAATTGCCTATTTAAGTATCTTCTTTTGCATGTAGAAGAACCTTTAAGACCAATAACTTAATTTTAAGGTATTGTCTCACGAGTGCTTCGAATCATTGTTCATCAAAACATTGTAAACTGTCATATGAATACAGTTTGAATTTGTTCAAGTGTTTGCATGTAGTTGAAATGATGCTTTAATTAATTCACGTCCTAGAAGTGAACTCTCTCGTATTCTTCCAGCAGAATGTTGAAATTCAAGTATAGACATATTTCTGATACATCTGAGTAGCTAAATAATTGACGAAAATAGGAAATCGTGTGAAATTGATGGTTGTTGAAAGTGAGGCGATAATTTGGCGTCTGTATTACTGAGGAAAATGTCTAGATTGCTGAATAACATTTGTCTCCATCTCTTTCCGTTGTAGTTTGATCTTGTTCATACTTGTGTGTTGCTGCTTTTTGTCACTCAAGAGTAAGACAGTAAGCTATCATCTTTTATCTGCTTGTTATAATTGCATTTCTTTTTAGTCCTTTTAAATGTCTATGCTTCGTGACAGGAATAGCTTGTAGACCTGTTTCCTTGTTGCCTTCTATCCCTTCTAAAAAGTCTAGGAAAGAAAAGGTGGAGATACTCTAAAGCATGCCTTATAGTATAAACCTGTGTTCAAGTGTTCAGTTGTTTAAATATGTGCACATTATAAAGCCTTTTGACCTCTAAAATTTTATTTTACACTAGGAACAGTTTTAAAAATAATAAATAGGAGGTGATATGTATACATGCAATATTACCTTTAGACAGGTGCATTGGCTTTTGTTCTTCTGACATAATGGTTGGAACTGCTTAATTGCTAGTTGACTACAAATATAATGAGGGTGTTTGTAAATGTAAAATTAATGCCATTATTTTGGTGATTAATGTAAATTCTAGGTACAAAAGAAGGAGCGTAAAAGAATTATATAAGATGCTGCACAAGTGTAACGAGCAGCTGCAACAGTTCAGCCATGTAAACAAAAAGGCACTTGATCAATATGTAAATTTTACCGAGCAAAGAGAAGAACTCCAAAGAAGGCAAGCTGAACTGGATGCTGGGGATGAGGTATATAAAGCATGTATTTTGTGGATTTGAACTTGTGTATGTTTATGTTTTGATAGCAGTTGAGTTTGGCTCCCTTCATTTGTCTTGCATCAATCTTGGCAGAAAATCAAGGAACTTATATCTGTTTTGGATATGAGGAAGGATGAATCAATTGAGCGCACGTTCAAGGGCGTGGCTAAACATTTCCGTGAAGTATTCTCTCAGCTTGTACAAGGAGGTCATGGGTTCTTAGTTATGATGAAGAAAAAGGTTTGTTTTGTTTGTCACATAGCACATTATGTGTCTTTCCATTGGGCTACCTCTTGCTCATTTTCGTACTTCCTCTTGTTCTGTTCGAAGTTCTCATTATGGTGCACTTGCAATAAACAGATCCTGTGTATATGAGAAGTCTCATGGAAATTAAACAATAATTTATACAAATGAGTTATTCTGTAAGTCATGTAGATATGTTTAAACAAAGTGCAAATATAGACTTTAAGAGATTTAAATTTTGGAAATAAAAATGTCTTAATGAGAGTAATCAATATGGTTACATATGGCCAAGTACCTCTCCACAGTGGAAGGTAAATTATATTGTGCATATAATGACAACCATTTACTTTTCTTTGAAATTTGTCTCAGAATTTGACTGATGTGAGTGAGCTAAGAAACAGAAACTCAATAGATGGTGCTCAACAAATTATTTGAAGAGGAAACACTTGAAAAACAATAAACTAATAGAATTGGCAATATAAGAAAGTGAAAGTATATCGATTGCTGAACTTCTTGAATGCTTAGCTGGCTTAGAAAATCAAAATATCTCACTCATGGAATATTCAGTAGATTACATACATCTAGAACTTAAACTTCAAAGGAAGAATTCAATAAATTGTCCAATGAAAAATGGAGAGATTAAGAGGCTATAATAAATGGAGTAGCACTTAAACACAGCGACAGACATAACTGTATAGCATAATAGTTATACGAGTGGTCCTCTGAGCATAAAAAAAAGTTGCACGAGTGGTATTCCGGATTGTTAACCTTCTTGTTGTAATTTCTAAGTATTAATGCCAGTGCCAGATAATATACACTTTGGGATTACATACCCGTGGCTAGTTTTTTTTTTTTTTTTTGAACTTAGTAACTTGGTATTATATCACAACCAGTACATGGGTTGTACTGTAACCTTGTATACATATGTACTGCAAATTTTACTGCCCTGAACCTAAATTGAGTCTAGAACATCAACTATAGAGACAGTTTCATTTGAGTATACCTGGTTACACCAAAAACATAACAACACAATGCAGTTTAGTTTAACCTTCTGCTCACTATTCTCTATGCTCTCAAAACACCTAGAATTCCTCTCTTTCCAAGTTGACCACCATATAGCAGCTGGGATAATTCTCCATCTATCTCTATTTTTAGCATGTACTCCTGCTTCCTCCCAGCTCTTCAGAGCCTCTGAGACTTTCCTGGGCATGGTCCAGGAGATGCCTTTGAGACTTAGAAATATTCTCCGTAGCTTAAGGGTGTAAGTGCAGTGTAGAAACAGATGGTTCACTGTCTCATATGTTTCCTTACAAAGAAAATATCTCGTGCATAAGGTTATCCCTTTCTTCATCACATTGTCCTGAGTCAAAGCTGCTTCTTTGGCCAATAACCAGATGAAACAGGATATTTTGTAAGGTATCCTATTTTTCCAAATTTGCTTCCATGGCCAGTTTAGATTATGATTACTAGGTCGGCTAGTATATTCCTCATTTTCAATATGACTTCCTAGGGCTAATGGTATTTCTTTGGTTCTCGCTTTCTAATTTCTCCTTAAAATCATTGAATTCCACCATTATAAAATGGGTGATGGAATATTTGTTTGCCGCCTCTTCATTTCCTGTCAAGAAAACACAATTGATGGTCCCAGAAACATCTGTGTATTATTACCCTGTAGGTGTCCTTTAATAGTGTATTGCATGTAACATTGTCACTAAGCATTACTAAGCTGATACATACTTGGCTAGTTATCATTATCAGAATTTGCCTGTATAAAATGGTAGTTTTCACATTTTTTTTGTATGGATGAACTTCTGGAAGTACATGGGTCTGTGTAAGTTGGCTTTCTTAAATGATGAGGATCACTAGAGTCTTGTGTTGTTGCTTCTAGGATGGTGAGGAAGATGATAATGATCCTGATGATGATGAGCCGCGTGCTGATGCAGAGGGAAGAGTTGAGAAATATATTGGTGTGAAAGTGAAGGCATGTATTTCTTACCATTTTATCTTCTGCTGTTTGTGATCATCTCATCGAGTCATCATTATTGAATTCTATTTTGGAGCAATAGTTCCGATAATCATACAAAAAACTACTCAGAATTCTTGTGCTGTTTACACAATTATTTTGAAATCTGCATCTTTGAGCTAATTTTCAATTGGTACTTCAATTGAATTTAATGTTCTTATGATAGGTGTCGTTCACTGGACAAGGAGAAACACAGTCAATGAAACAGTTATCAGGGGGCCAGAAAACTGTGGTAGCACTGGCACTTATATTTGCCATACAAAGATGTGATCCTGCCCCATTTTATCTTTTTGATGAGATAGATGCAGCACTAGATCCTCAGTACAGAACATCTGTGGGGAGTATCCTAGAGTTGAAATGATTTTCTGTGTTCCTTCTTCTCTCTCTACTGTCTCCATGTATACCTCCTCGTTTCCTTTGACCGTAATTTGCTAGATATGGTTCGTGATTTGGCAGACAGGGGTAGCACGCAATTTATCACGACGACATTTCGCCCGGAGCTCGTGAAAGTGGCTGATAAGATATATAGCGTGAGCCACAAAAATAGAGTTAGCAAGGTCACTGTTGTATCCAGGGAAGGAGCCTTAGATTTTATTGAGCAGGATCAATCACATAACTGATTGAGGTGAGTAAGAAGAGTAAGAAGAGCTTTTCGATTTGTGTTTAGTTAAGCTATTCAATTTGTTTTTTTATTAATCATTTAATTGGTTTTAATTTATTTTCTGGTAAAGTGGCACAAGAGGTGTGGAGGGTTGGTGAAGAAGCTCTTCTGCTACTGCGCTGCTTGTTATTGCTGATGATTCGTTGTGGGATATGCTGAATCGTTTGGTTTTGTGGAATATTGATGCTAATGTTAATGTGTTATGGGTGTTGATGATTTCTGTAGATGTAGAAAACTTTATTGATGTAACGTTTACTTCATACAACTGCACTTATGTAATATATGTATGAACAGAGATAGCTTTGATTATTCATCTATTTCATCATATTCAAAAATTGTTGGGTGCTACTGAAAGAGCATGGATAAAATTTTTAGACACGTCAACCAAATATAATTTAAAGAGACAGGACCACCCTACAAAATACTTTTCTAGCAGTAACAACCCAT
This sequence comes from Solanum etuberosum, assembly GCA_029582245.1. Classification (NCBI taxonomy): domain Eukaryota; kingdom Viridiplantae; phylum Streptophyta; class Magnoliopsida; order Solanales; family Solanaceae; genus Solanum; species Solanum etuberosum. Next base: position 20,585 of record JAJONR010007229.1, read on the forward strand.
CATAATCATAATTTATAGCATTTAATAATAATTCAAAGGGAAGCTCTTAATACAATTTTCTACCTTCTGCTCTTTCTTCCAGTTTCAATAATGAATACTAACTCACTAGCTTTTCTTGTAAGTGTGTCTACTCCGTTGTGTTCCTAAAGCACTGCTTGCCCCATAACTAACTTCTGGAAAAGATTTAATAGTTCCTTTTGTACCTTATCTTCTGTTGACTATTATCTGAAACCAGCTCTTAACATGATGAAACTCTATCCAAAAGCTGAATGTCATACACACTATAGTATCAATGCTGTCTTTTAATTCATTTTTACTGCCTGAGTAGTGAGTCCAAATCCAAAGGGAAAGAGGGGATTGTAGTTGCGATCGCCGACATTCATAGGAAGTTGGTTCACTGACTTGAACCAAGTCCTAGCAAGTTTACCAGTGAAACCATAGTCACCAAATAAAACATCTGCAACACCTTGGCCTTCAGTCCCTGGAAGCCAAGCAGCAACGACTGCATCTATCTTTTCAACATAAGGCTCTAGCACAACTGGACGACCAGAGACAACGACTACAACACATTTCACAGCCCCACAGACATTGTTAATAGTGCTAGGACCAGGTTCTGTTATTGTAAGATTTGAGCTGTCACCAAACATCTCTGCATATGGGACTTCGCCTACTACAACGATGGCGTAGTCGAATTCGTTTGACTTCACAAAGTATGCATCAGGATTCTGCTGGTACACTACTTGTGTAGAAGGATCCACAGTTTTTTTTATAGCACTTAAAATAGTGGTTCCTGTCATATATAGAAATCCATCATATGAAAGAATTTTCATATTATCAGGTCCAACGATTAATCGCCCACGAAAAGTGGAATTAGTAAAAGCTGAAAAAAGACATGTTTCTGCTATCTGTGTGTTGTTACTTCTAATAGGAAAGAGCAGATCCCTTACCAAAAGAGTCACTTGTGGTAAAGTGGAAACTATAGAACATGAGAAGACATACCAACTGTTAAATCATTGCCTGCGACACCCTGCCATTCTATTGTCCAGCCTCCGCATTGGTAACCCAAATTGTCAGCATGAGTTCCAGCTACAAGTATTTTTGGTGCTTTCTTTGGAAGGGGAAATAATGGCTGACTAGTGCTCTTGCCATTCTTCAAAAGGACAAGCGATTTCCTTACTGCTTCCCTTGCCAACTCTCGATGCTCCTGTAGAAATGCGGTGAAGTATGTTAGATCACACGTAAAAGACTTAGATCCCAAAACTTGAAACAGTTTCTGAATATCAAAGTTACCTGGCTACCGAGTTGGTTTACCAAGCTAAGGTCAGCCAGTGGGTTCTCAAAGAGACCCATGGTGAACTTAACTCTCAATATCCGCTTCACAGCATCATCAATTCTGCTCATGGGAATGATATTATCTTTCACTAATAGAGTCAGAGTATCAATGAACTCTTTGTAGTTCTCTGGAACCATAACCTGCAGCATAGACAAAACAATCATATAGAGTAACCAAAACTATCATTTTGATAAAATGATTCGCGATCAAACATAACAAACCAACCATGTCAATTCCTGCTGAAACTCCAGCTTGAACTGAATATGTGTAGTTAGCATGAGGTGGGCTTGTAATCCGGTCAATGCCTTGCCAATCAGAAATGACAAAACCCTAAAAAAGACACAAGGCCAAAAGAGGTGTTATACATGGATATATATCACTACTTGACCTTAACTTACTGATTCTGAATGAGCTGAGCTGAGCTACTACAGGAAAAGTGTGAATTACATGGGGATTTTCCAAGGGATTAGTATGAAAATCCGCAGATAACTTATTTTCCTGCAAATTTTCATACTAATCCCCAGGAAAATCCCCATGTAATTCACCCTTTTCTTGTAGTGAGCTAGTCATTCTTACCCTGAAGTTGAGCCTGTCCTTAAGGAAGCCAGTGACAAGATCTCGGTTAGCATGCATCCTTTCCCCATTCCAGCTTGAGTAAGACACCATCACCGTTGAAACACCCTTTATGATTGAATCATAATATGCAGGCATGTGGATGCCAAATAAACCATTTGAGTTAATTACAGTGTTATTTTCATCGATTCCCCTCACCGTGCCACCATCTCCTACAAAATGTTTGGCGCAGGCTACTACCTTTGACCTTAACCAGTTGAAAGTTCAATCAAACGAATGTTCCACAACAAAGGACGATAAAAATAGAAACTTCAGGGTTGATGGTTAGAAGCTATTTAGAATAGTAATAATCAAAATGTCTAGAAATATTCTAGCACCAAAAACATTACCTTAAACAATACTTACACTCACTTTAACATTTTCTTAAACAATACTTAAATGGTTCAATTATATTTGATTCAAAGATCAACAATAAACACACTTGCTGAAGGTCATTGTCAAGATAAATACTATGCTGGACCACTTATATATTAGTATAACCAACAATTATTTGTCAATAGCATTGATTCTTAGATCATCAAATCCACACTTGCCCCAGTATGGCAGAGAACTTCTATGTGAAGTGAATAAATGACATTGATACTAATAAATATCACTACATCCCATCAGTCATGTCGCCTTCTCATTAAAAAAATATGCTTATGAAGGAGTTAGTATTTAGTAAGATAATCATAATTTTTTTTTATTTTTTGATGAAGTAATCTTCGTTTTTATTCCAAAGCACACGTCTGGTGTAAATCATTTAAAACAAAAAAGTAGTAGATGTGAAAATTGATAGAGATTCATACTTTCCGTCAACAAAGGGAACACCCTTGCGAGAATTAGCTGGCAGATCTCCTTGTAAACCAGGAATTATCTCTGTCATGGTTCGCACAATATTGTGATCTTCACTGTAGCTTTCATAACAACGCCCCCACCTAGGGTCTCTGCATACCTACCATAACACAGTTATTCAGAAAACAAAGAAATAAGAATGCAACTTGACGAAAAGTTCATTCATATCATATCATATCAACTTACTGCAATGCAGGGAGCAAAAGCATATGGGATTCCTGTGGCTCTAACTTCAAGTGCGGTTGCAGCCCCAATACGCTTCACAAGATCAGGGTCCCTGCATTAAAGTGACAAATTTCTAACTCAAATAGGTGAAAGACAAGCATTTGGAGATTAGCGGAGCATTAGGAGAAAATGAAAATACATAACAAGATCATTTTCTTTTTGGAACATAATTGAACTCAATGCCGATGATCATTTCTTGATCCTAAGGTATCAAATGATTGAAAAGTGAAAACTACCTATCATGCATCTTTATTTATTAATCAGATTTAATAGAGGAGCTCTCACCACATTTAAAAGAAACCATATTAGTACCTTCTGATAATTAGAACAAAAATCAGATGCATAGTTTTTATAATTTATATACTTGCCTGGTGACACCAAGCCCAATGTTGTGAGGAAAAATAGTAGCATTATAGACATTGTTGTGTCCATGAACTGCATCAATCCCATAAATCATTGGAATACCAAGGCGGGTTGAAAGAGCACCCTTTTGAATCTCGTTTACCATATTGATCCAATCCTCAGCAGAGGCCTTAGGTGCAGGAACACTCCCTCCACCACTCAATACACTCCCTGCCAGAAGAATTTTTATAAAAATGAATTCCAATATACACTACAGTAGAAAGCAGATCAACCCCTTTTTCTTGTTTCCTTTATATGCATATGTTATTAACAAAAGAAATCCTCCTTTTTAACAAAAATGCACCCTGATCTAGAATCATTTTTCTGTAAGCTGTATGAGATAACACATGTAGTCAAATATACATATAAAAATGTGATTTTTCTAACTCCAAATGGGCAAAGTTCCGGAATCTCTAGTGAATATACGAGCAAGCATTCAAGAATGGTCATGTCAATCTAGAAATAAAATGAACCCCAATATACAGGATAACAATGAATAAAGAAAGGAGGTCACCCCCTTTCCCATGTTCCCTTCAAAATAACTTTTTTTTTCCTTCCAAAAATATATGATTAAAAGATAAAATATTTTGGTATAACATAGCAATTCCCACTGCACTAAGTATCTCATGTTCACATAAGAGTTCTGAGAAGGGCCGCAAACCCAAGGGGGCTGCTATGTAGGCATCCTACCCTGAAACAAACATTAGTTGCTGAATCCACAGCTCGTGCATCCAGCGTTCACTCATGTTCAGGGATGAGCTGCACCCAAAGGGGTGTGATAGGCAACCTACTCTCAACAAGCATTGACTAAATCCACTGTTCGAACCCCGTGATGTAGGTCACAACCCACAACATAAACAAATTTACTGTTTCTCCAAGGCTCCCTTCATTTAAAGGGTAATGTAATTACAAAAGATTCTACAAATCCTAGGATAGGTCACTGTTTAGTAATCTGTATGACATTTATAATAAGCAGCTATAATACAACAACAACAACATACACAGTGTAATCCCACAAGCGGGTGCTAAGTAGGGTAGGACGTACGCAAACCTTACCCCTACTTTCCCTACTTTTTGGGGTAGAGAGGTTGTTTATGATTATAAGCTGCTCAATAAACACATAAAGAATGAGTTTTTAAAAACATACCAATGAAATATTGCTTCATAACATCAGGTAAGGCAACTTTCCTCTCAATCTGAGTCATCTGACCAATCTTTTCCTCAAGAGTCATCCTTTTCATCAAGTCCTTAATTCTTGTAACCATTGGCTGTTTTGGGTCCTTGTATTTTAGGTACTCTGCTTCTGCAATCACTGCCCATAAGCAGAACAACACAAAACCCTTCATGGGTATTGAAAATCTCCCCATTGTTTTTGTGCCTTCTGCTTAGCCAATCTGTTAAAACTCACCAAAAAAATATTACAGATAAAGAGCAGCACAAAAAATGTGAACAAACAAGAAATAAGTTTGTTTAGAAGTATGAAAAAAGAAAACAGGTATTAACAAGAAATGGATAACTTACTTGTTGAGCTTCTTCTACTTTGAAACAGGCAATTTGGTTGAGAATAAGTAGGCGATGAGTATATATATACACACACACATGCACATTGAGTGACAGGGTAGTGGGCGTAATGGTGGGTAGGGTGTGAATAATGACTTAGTAGACGTTTGGTCATGTTATATTGCGATAATCTAGTTTTTATTTTCAAAATGAAAATTGATATTTGAAAAAATGTCTTGTTTTTTATTATTTTTTAAAGTAATTTAGACTTGGTAACTTTTATTTTTTTTGAAAAATATAGAAAAAAGTGAAAATGGAAATTTTTGAATTTTTTATGCTCAAACGTGTTTTTTGGAGTTTAACTTCAGAAAAGGAGTACGCCGAGGGTTTATCAGTCTCTCTACTTTCAAGAGGTAGTGATTAGATTTATGTATATTCTACCCTCTTGGACTCCACTTAATGTGATTTTACTGAATTTGTTATTATTGTTGTTGAGCGGTCCAGCTGCAGGAAAGACCAATCGCAGAGACAAATTAAAAGAGATTCTCGCCTCCGGGCGGGGTTCCTTGCGGGGCTATTATACGTATTCCCTCCGAGGATAGCTACAAGCATAAACCGATTTAATAAATTACGTAGAGTGATCGCAGAAACGTAACTTCTTAAAGTAGTGAAAATTTTCTATGGCTAAACGCCCCGTCCACCATACAAAAAGTTTAAATTTATTTTGTATTAAAAAGAAATCTTTAGTTGCACGATAGTAATATCATTGATTGTTAAGCATTTATCATTCGAAAATAAAGATAAATTTAGCTTATTTTAGTTATTACAAGGATATATCTGACTCTATTTATTAATGGATGACAAATCTCCAATTATTAATTATTTTTCATTAAAAAAAAGCAATTGGAATAGAAATTTGTTTGTGCTAAAGTTTGTGACTTTTCGGCTAACGTTTTTCGAAGTAGTAACATTTTCTGTCACGAAATTTCATTTGGATCCTTTTATTGGAACGTGGTAGGTGGCTATTTTTAGAAACACAAAACCATGTGACAGAAAAATTGCAAATAAGTCCTTTAAAGTTTTGAAAAGAGCAATAGAGCTCCTAAGGATTAGAATATTGACAAACAAGTTGAACTTATAATTTTAACAAACAAAAATGTCATTTTTTTTTAATGTATTCTTTGAGAAAACTTATTTTATGTTGTCCTTGTGAGTATTGAGTATAGGGTAAGGAGAAAGCAAAAGAATGAATTAGATAATATTTGGATGGATCAAATTTGAGATAATAAAGAATATAGGTTAATAAATCTAATCAAATGACTTAACGTTAACGTTGTTTTGGAATTGATGGATTTGATTATATTAGTGGGCTAGTAACTAATTCAAATTGTAACGTTAATATTTGATCAAAAGAATGTTTGTAGATAGGATAACTACCATTTTGTTCTTGATCATTTTTAATCTTATCTAGAATGAGTATTTATTTATTTTTATCGAGGTAGGAAAAGGGGAAAAAAAATAACGGAGGAGATTATAATGTAGAGAATCAAATCATCACCTATAAAGTAAAAGTTTAAATATTCATTAACTGAACTACTAAAATTTCAATATTAATTACCAAATCAGAATATTTATTATGGAAGTGTTAGATTATATAATTTGGGATTTGAAATGCTAATAAAACCAAATAATCAATTAAGTGGTAGTATTACAAAGAACTATCAATATATTGAATGCTCCATTTTGGTTCTATTGATAGTGAAGCAAACTCCTCTTCTTACCCTCCTAACTAAAGAGTTACCATTTACTTGCTACCTAGTAACTCGACTCACAATCTTAAAATTAAAGGTGAAGGATGCTTATCATAAAGAATTATTGAATTGGTATCTATAATATATAATAAGATGCAATTACAATAAAAATTATCAAGAACAATTTTAATTTATTTAAGATCAAACATAACTTGATGGTAAATATCCAGTCCTTCCAAGACTGAAGCTATCAAAGCCTATTTATATAATTCACCTTCCCAGTTTACATTATACTTGGTTAAAGAAAAAGCTTCACTATTAGATCTCTTGTACTCTTTTAGTATATAGAAGGATGTTCCTTTCTCTGCGTACACTCTACCCCTTCACAGACCTCACTTGTGACTTGTGAGACTTGGTAACTTACTAAACAATCTGGTACTAAGATTCAAATAGCCATCTGAATTTGAGTTCAAGTTGTTCTTTTATCACCTTGGTTGAAGCCACATGTATGTGTTATACAAAGCTAAGGTGTTGAAAAACTCAGTTGCATTACTCAAAATACAGCTAGGTGAAAGTTAAACATTAGCAGCAACAACCCATGATAATAATAATTAATTAATAGCAATTAGTAATAATACTACAACAACATACCTAGTCTAGTCACACAAAGTGGGATTATTATAATAATAACACAACAACAACAGCAACATACCTAGTCTATAGCATCAAAATGCTGTCTTCTAAGTTCTAATTCAATTTCAGTGGATGAGTTGTGAGTCCAAATCCAAAGGGAAAGAGGGGATTGTAGTGTGGATCGCCGACATTCATAGGAAGTTGGTTCACTGACTTGAACCAAGTCCTAGCAAGTTTACCAGTGAAACCATAGTCACCAAATAAAACATCTGCAACACCTTGGCCTTCAGTCCCCGGAAGCCAAGCAGCGACAAGTGCATCTATCTTATCAACATAAGGCTCTAGCACAACTGGACGAACAGAGATGACGACTACAACACATTTCACAGCCCCACAGACATTGTTAATAGTGCTAGGACCAGGTTCTGGTATTGTAAGATTTGAGCTGTCACCAAACATCTCTGCATATGGAACTTCACCTACTACTACAATCGCGTAGTCAAATTTGTTTGACTTCACAAAGTTTGCATCAGGATTCTGCTGGTACACTACTTGTGTAGACGGATCAACAGTTTTCTTGATAGCACTTAAAATGGTGGTTCCTGTCAAATATAGAACAATGCTACAAGAGTTTAACTTCTATACGCTGACATGTAAAACAATTGTCATATTATCAGGTCCAACCTGAAAAAGGCATGTTAATTGCTGCTATATATGTATTGCTACTCTTAATACGAAATAGAAGATTCCTTACCAAAAGAGGGGCTAAATTATAGAACATAAGAAGACATACCGACTATGAAATTATTGCCCGAGACACCCTGCCATTGATTGGTCCAGCCTCCGCATTGGTAACCCAAATTGTCAGCATGAGTTCCAGCTACAAGTATCTTTGGTGCTTTCTTAGGAAGGGGAAGTAATGGCTGACTAGTGATCTTGCCATTCTTCAAAAGGACAAGCGATTTCCTTACTGCTTCCCTTGCCAACTCTCGATGCTCCTGCAGAGTGGCGGTGAAGCATGATAGATCACAATTCACACGTAAAAGATGTACTTAGATCACAATTATTGAAACAGTTTTGAATATCAAATGTTACCTGGCTACCGAGTTGGTTTACCAAGCTAAGGTCAGCCAGTGGGTCCTCAAAGAGGCCCAGGATAAACTTAACTCTCAATATCCGCTCTACAGCATCATCAATTCTGCTCATGGGAATGATATTATCTTTCACTAGTAGAGTCAGATTCCCAATAAATTCTGCGTAGTTATTTGGAATCATAACCTGCAGCATAGACGAAACAATCATATTGAGTATCATTTTGCTAAAAATGATTCGAGATCAAACAAAACAAACCAACCATGTCAATTCCTGCTAAAATTCCAGCTTGAACTGAATAAGTGTAATTAGCATCAGGTGGGCTTGTAATCCGGTCAAGGCCTTCCGAATCAGAAATGATGAAACCCTGAAAAAGATGCAAGGCCAAAAGATGGATATATCACTACTTGACCTTAACTTACTGGTTTTGAATGAGTGGAGCTAATCATTCTTACCCTGAATTTGAGATTGTCCTTTAGGAAGTGAGTGACAAGATCTCGGTTAGTGTGCATCTTTTCCCCGTTCAAGCTTGAGTAAGAAATCATCACAGTTGAAACACCCTTTATGATTGAATCATAATATGCAGGCATGTGGATGCTATATAAACTAGTTCTGTTAATTACAGTGTTATTTTCATCGATTCCCCTCTCTGTGCCTCCATCTGCAACATAATGCTTGGCACAGGCTGCTACCTTTGACCTTAAACAGTTGAAAGTGCAATCAAACGAATGTTCCACGACAAACATCATCAGGAAAGTAGTAGATGTGAAAATTGATAAAGATTCATACTTTCCGGCAACAAAGGGAACACCCTTGCTAGAATTAGCTGGCACATCTCCTTGTAAACCAGGAATTATCTCTGTCATGGTTCGCACAATTTTGATATCTTCGCTGTAGCTTTCATAACAACGGCCCCACCTAGGATCTCTGCACACCTACCATAACACAGTTATTCAGATAACAAAGAAATTGAAATGCAACTTTACCAAAAAGTTCATTCATATCAACTTACTGCAATGCAGGGAGCAAAAGCATATGGGATTCCTGTCGCTCTAACTTCGAGTGCAGTTGCAGCACCAATCCGTTTCACAAGATCAGGGTCCCTACATTAAAGTGACAAAATTTAACAGGATCATTTGAAATGATGAACAAAAATCAGATGCATAGTTGTTTATAATTTATATACTTGCCTGGTGACACCAAGTCCAATATTGTGAGGAAAGATAGTAGCATTATAGACATTGTTGTGTCCGTGAATTGCATCAATCCCATAAATCATTGGAATACCAAGGCGGGTTGAAAGAGCAGCCTTTTGAATCTCGTTTACCATATTGATCCAATCCTCAGCAGCAGCATTAAGTCCAGGAGTATCCCCTGGAACACTCAACACACTCCCTGCCACAGAAGAATTTCTATAAAAATGAATTTCTAATATACACTGCAGTAAAAAGCAGATCACTTTTCTGTAATCTGTATGACATTTAATAATAAGCAGCTATAACCTGTGTAATCCCACAAGCGGGCTATGAGGAGGTTAGTGTGTACGCAAACCTTACTCCTATTTTTTATGGGATAGAGAGGTTGTTTCCGATTATAAACAGCACTATAAACACATAAAGAATGAATTTTTAAAAACATACCAATGAAATATTGCTTCATAACATCAGGTGAGGCAAATCTCCTCTCAATCTGACTCATTTGACCAATCTTTTCCTCAAGAGTCATCCTTTTCATCAAGTCCTTAATTCTTGTAGACATTGACTGTTTTGGGTCCTTGTATTTTAGGTACTCTGCTTCTGCACTCACTGCCCATAGACAGAACAACACAAAACCTTTCATGGGTATTGAAAATCTTCCCATTGTTTTTGTGCCTTCTGCTTGGACAACCTGGTAAACCTCACAAAATAGCACACATTGAAGATCAGTGCAAAAAAAAAAAAAAAGTGTACAAACAAGAAACAAGTATGAAAAAAGAAAACACGTATAAACAAGAAATGGATAACTTACTTGTTGAGCTTCTTCTACGTTGAAACAGGGAATTTTATTGAGAATAAGTAGGTGAGTATATATACACATTACACTGTACACACACCATGCACATTGAGTGACAGGGTACTTGGTAGAGGCTGGGTTTTGAATTTTTGAAATGATTATTTTAAGTGTTAATAATAACTAGATTTTAAATTTAATATTTATACATATTTGATGAATTTCCTTGTTTGGATGGTTGTTGTCCATTGTATTGTTAGTTTAAATATAATGTTTGTTTTGATGTTATTGAATTATATTGTATCCTATAGTTTAAATACTCTATTGTTAGGTAACGACGAAAAAACCTATTTTATGTAATGACCAATTTGGTATGATCGCGTCGTTACCTTAATATTTTCTTCTCATTTTATCTTTATTTATTATTTAATAATTATATATTTCATCTTTTATCCAATATTTTCATAGTAGCTCTACCTCATACCCTACTTTTCTCGTAGGTTTATCGTTAAAATTATGGACGTGTGACATTATGTAACGATTAAGAACGATACAATCTATACAAACATTATATTGAATAAAACAATACAATATAGTATAATACGATACATTATGAAATAATACGTAATAACCATCCAAACAAAATTAGTGGAGGTAATGGGGATGGAATGTGATTAGGGACTTAGTAGGCATTTGACCTGCTTCATTTTGAAAAAAAAATTAAATTAAAAAAAAAAGTTTTGTTTTCAGAAAAAATAATATTTGGAAATTGAACATTCACCCCTCCACCATGAGAAAAGTTTAAATTTGATCTCCGTTTAGAAAAAAAATAATCCTTAATTGCACGAATAGTGGTAAGGTTGGGTGTTAAACTTTCCACATTTGAAAATAAGGACAAATTTAGCTCATTTTAATTACAGCAACTCTATATTTTGACGAGACATATTTGATCTCAGTTACTCCCTCTAATCCGAATTGTTAAAACTTTTTGTTTTTAGTTCAATTCGACTGTTTTGGGTCCTTGTACTTAAAAGTACTCTGCCTCTGCAATCACTGGCCATAGGTAGAAGAACAACACAAAAACCCTCATGGGTATTGAAAATCTCCCCATTCTTTTTGTGCTTGGCCAATCTGGTGAAAACACACAAAAAATAGCACACACAAAACCCTCATGACTACTCAAAATCATTCTTTTGTCAGAAAAAGCAATCACGTGACAGGAAAATTGCAAATAAGTCCTTTTTAAGTTTTTAAAAGACCTATAGAGCTCTTATGGTGAAAAGTTACAGAAACAATCTCAAACCTTAAATTTTGGATTGTAATAGTAATTAGGTAGACTACAATACAGTACTGAACTAATGCTGCTCCTTTTTTGTAAACTCTTATATTATGATATTAAATATCCATTAAACAAAAAAAATATAAAGATTGAGCAGCAAGTAGAACTCCAGAGGAAGAAATTTAGCTCTTCACAGGCTCAGTAGTGAGACCAAATCCAAAAGGAAACAAAGGATCATAATGTGAATCACCAACATTCATGGGAAGCTGATCAACTGACTTGAACCAAGTGCGCGCGAGTTTGCCTGTGAATCCGTAGTCACCAAACAGGACATCAGCAACACCTTGGCCTTCACTTCCCGGAAGCCAAGCAGCCACAAGGGCATCTATATTTGCAAGATACGGTTCAATCACAACTGGACGCCCAGAGACGACAACTACCACACATTTCACAACCCCACACACATTGGAGATGATGCTTGGACCAGGTTCAGCAATTGTAAGCTTTGCATTATCGCCAAACATCTCTGCATAGGGTGTCTCACCCACGACAACAATGGCATAGGAAAAGTGGTTGGACTTAACAAAGTTTACGTCTGGATTGTCCTGGTAGACTACTTGGGTAGATGGATGGACTGTGTTTTTCACAGCATTTAAAATTGTAGTTCCTGTATTTGTCATATATATGAGAGCTTATTCAGTCTGATGCTACAAGAAATGATAATTCTCATTTAAAAATTTGACGTTCATCGAGAACGATCTCTAAAATAAAAAATCAGATGTCGCATCAATCTTTTCATGCAGCTTTATTAATAGGGGAGGGTTTTAGATCATTCTTCAAACAGAGCACAAGTTGCAACTGTTCTGGAGACCAGAAAGATATGGTCTAAAGTGTGTAATAGTTGCCAGGCAATATCCAACTATCCAAGTCCTGCCAAGGCTATTCAAAGAACTGTGAAGACTTCTAATTGCAAGATAACAGAAGGATACCTGTGGTAAGATCATTGCCTCCAATTCCCTGCCAACTTATAGTCCAGCCTCCACACTGGTAACCCAAATTGTCAGCATGAATGCCAGCGACAAGTATCTTCGTCACTTTTTTCGGAAGGGGAAGTACTGGCTGGCTAGTAACTTTTCCATTCTTCAATAGTACAAGTGATTTCCTCACCGCTTCTCTTGCTAACTCTCTGTGTTCCTACAGAAAGAATTTAAGTTGAAAAGAAAGGAACCAAGTCAAGGAAAAACCAGGTGAAGAGAATTTACGTTACACCAGAACGGAAACTTATGATTTTGACAAAAGTTGTCTTGCATCCCCTTGGGGGAAGCTTGTCATGATCATTTTTGTGAACAGGGGAATTACCTGGCTTCCTAGTTGGTTTGCTAAGCTGAGATCAGCCAATGGGTTCTCAAAGAGACCCATGACAAACTTAACCCTTAGTATTCTCTTAACTGCATCATCTATCCTGCTCATGGGAATGATATTGTTCCTTACTTGGAAAGCCAGATCATCAAGAAATTCAACCAAGTTTTCCTGACCCATAATCTGCAATAATAAAAACTAAATACATTAGGAAGTGAAAAGTGATTACAGCTTGAGTTGATTAATGACGATCAAATTGTGTCAGGTGACAAGGTGATAATTTAGATGGGAAATTAGTAAATGTATATTTTATATAACAGACAACTTTGGAATTAATCCTTTAGACTGACCATGTCGAGTCCAGCAAGAACTCCAGCCTGAACAGAGTAAGAGTAATTTGCACGGGGTGGTTCAGTAATCTTGTCAATTGCCTCCCAATCTGATATGACAAAACCCTGAAATAAAGGTAACAGAAAATGTGATGATCAGCAATCTCCTCACTACATTTCGACCAATAGAACTTAAAAGAAAGCTGCTCTTTTACTCTGAACTTGAGCTTTCCCTTGAGAAAGCCAGTGATTAGATCACGGTTTGCATGCATCCTCTTGCCATTCCAGCTTGAGTAAGAGACCATTATTGTGGAAACTCCCTTTAAAATTGAATCAATATAGGCAGGCATGTGGATGTTAAGTAGCCCATTCACATCGATAACAGTGTTATTTTCATCAATCCCCTTGGTAGTGCCACCATCGCCCACGAAGTGCTTAGCACAGGCTGCTACTTTTGTCCTTGAGTACATTTAGAAATGCACAATCATGTCATTGAAGAGCATATACTAGATAGACGTAAAGGCTAAATATGGACGAGGATGTGTAACGAAATGACGAATGTTACAGCTAGATGAAAGTTATATCACAATACTTTGCAGTCAAATGAACTTACAAACGGGGTTAAAAAGGATAAAGATGTGAAAGACTAGAGATCGTACTTTCCTGCGACAAACGGAACACCCTTACGGGAGTTAGCCGGAACATCTCCTTGTAAACCAGGAATGATCTCAGTCATTGCCTGAACAATTCTATGATCATCACTGTAGCTTTCGTAGCACCGACCCCATCTTGGATCTCTGCAGACCTGTGATAACAAGTATCAACCAAAAACAAACACCCAGACCTATGATGAAGGCTATCAAATATAGACAATAAGTAAACTGTATATGATGTGATAGTACTCACTGCGATGCACGGTGCAAAAGTGTAAGGGATTCCTGTGGCTCTGACTTCAAGGGCAGTCGCAGCTCCAATCCGCTTCACAAGCTGTGGGTCTCTATTGCAAAGTTGAGATTATTCCAAGTATCAGTAAATGCGATAAAAGAACTTAAAGAACAAGTCGAAAAATACAACTAAATTGTTAAATCTCTTATATATCAACAAAATATCTCTTATTTGAGTATTATCTTCCCAAATTTCCTGAAAGTAACACTTCCGGCAAAATAAATTTCCAGACAGACTCTTGAAACCATGGTTCCATCCTCATACCGATCAGTAAAGATAGATAGGGAAGGAAGTCTTAGCATCACCCCCATTTATGTAAGCAAAATTGATCAGTTCAAAGACAAAATTCCAGCAGAGGATGTAATTGATCCTCTCGAACTACTCCTGAAGAGAGGTTCGGAATTTTTCTAAATCAACATTTCAGCCATCTCTCAGCCCCTCTCCCCCCATGTTTATGCAATGTGATCTAATATCCACAGCATAGAACGATAATGAGAAAAGAACAAACTTTCAAGCCCTATTGTGTTCAAACATTGAAGTATAGACTATATGTCACAAGCACTAACCTATGTATGTTTCTTCAAATTTCTCATTAGTATAAACATTTCAAAATCTGTGAAGAATGCTGCTGAAATGAATATATGCAACCGCGATTTCCCTTACCTTGTGACTCCAAGGCCAACATTATGTGGAAAAATTGTTGCTTTGTAGACATTGTTGTGCCCATGTACTGCATCAATTCCATAAATCATGGGAATACCAAGGCGTGTTGAAAGTGAACCCTTTTGAATCTCATTTACCATCTTCACCCAGTCCGCAGCAGTAGCCTTTGGGAATGGCACACTTCCTCCACCACTTAGTACACTCCCTGCCACAATCAAATTATTCACACTTCACTAAAACCATAAAAGGTAGCCTTTCATTCAACCACCACGACAACGGTGAATCTAAAAGTTTAAGTCCTTGAATGCAGAGTACAACAACACCTAACACTCTTGTGCAGCAATTGATACAAACTTTATATACATATACATTACAACAACTACATCTCAATCCCAAGCAACCTGGGTCAGCTATATGAATCCTCACCAACCATGTTGTTCCATCATCTTAGTCCAATATTACACAACCACAACATACCAGTGTAATCCCACAAGTAGAAATAACAGAAGTGAAAAAACCATGGCAAAATACTATAGATAGCATAATAAAGCATTCAAAAAAGGAACGGTAACTACAACAAAATATTGCGATAATCGAAGTACAACAGATAGTAGTAGATAGTATTACTATGACTACCAGTACGGAAGGATAAGCAAGACAATTCTCTACTACCTACTAACCGTCTACCCTGATCTATGTACTCAGTAAGCTGCAACTGAGTCATATCCTGGCAAATTTCTCTAGATTTTCTACAGGCAATTTTTGTCACACACAGCTTCAAATGTATAACTTTCATAAAATGATTTCTCCATAAGAGTTTATGTAAAACCTCAAGATTTTTGTTTAGGAAAGCTTACCAATGAAGTATTTCTTCATGATCTGAGGTGAAGCTACATGTTTCTCAATCTGGGTCATCTGACCTATTTTCTCTTCAAGGCTCATTCTGTTCATCAAATCCCTGATTCTAACATTCAATGGCTGTTTTGGGTCCTTGTACGTCATGTAAACTGCTTCAGTACAGAAACACAAGAGCATAAAACCCATCATTGTTACTGCAAATTTCCCCATTGTTAATCTTCCTGTTCAGCTTCCTACTATGAGTATCTGTAAAAAAATAAAATGAAGAGCTGAAATTACTAGGTTCAACAAATAATAGTAGAAAATCATTAGTTGAAGAAGAAATAACTTAAAACATATGAAAATCAGAGCTATTAGAAGAACGCCATGGATAGGAACTCACTGTGCTACTGCTAGCTCAAATCAGTACAAGCGTACAACGGCAAGTTAAAAAGAACAAAATAAAGAGAGAAATATTTTTATTTTTATTTTTATAAAAGACGTAAAGAATCAATATTCGTCACAAAGTGATAATTTATATGCTCAATATCACATTTTATAGTAGTTATTAAATTTTTAAAAAAAATATTTAAACTATGATCTTTGTCTTAGAAAGTATGAGGAGGTTAGGAGTACGAACATAGTTTTTGAAAATAATAGTCCCTCTCTATTCCAATTCAGTTTACGAGGCATCCTTTTGAATATTAATTATTTAAATATAGAATTTTAAAATAAAATTTTATATTTAAAAATTGTATAAAAAACACTATATTATAAAAAGTGATAATTTAAAATATTAAAAAATATATAATGATTATAATTAGAGAAAAATTTAATTAAATTTCAAAATTTAAAAAAATGTCCCATAAATTGTGTCGAAGAATGAAAAAAGTATTAGATACTAGATAAAAAACGATTATAAGTTCAACTTTTATAATTAAAGTCTCTTTCAATCTTAAGTTATATATTGTGACTTTTATAAATTATTATTTCGAATTATTTGATATTTTAGAAATTTAATTTAAGAGTAATTTTTTTAATATTATAAATATCTTAATAAAATAAATATTTAATAAAGAATAATTCTATTTTTAAAAAAAATTCTCTTAATTATACTACCTCCGTCCACTTTTAATTGTCATTGTTTTTTTTTAGAGTCAAATGATAATAATTTTGACTAATATTTTACGATGTATTTTTCCATCGTATTGATATGTAAAAAATGGGAATTTATAATACTTTTCGTATAGTTTTTAAATGTCTAATTTTTTTGTTTAATATATCAAATTAATTTAATTTTAAAAATTAATTAAATTGACTTTTAAAAAGCGCATGACAATTAAAAATGAATAAAGTAAATATTTTTTCTTAAAATAAGTGCAAGAGAGGAATGACCGACAATTTGAAAATGCGTGTAAGAAAGAAAATATAATTTGACATAAGGAATATCACGAGATTTTCTTTTAGTTAGAAGTCTTAAATTTAAATTTTTATTATAAAAAATATTACTAAAAGAAAATACTTCTTTCAAATAGAGTTCTACATAATGCAATTCTATATATATAAAAAATTAGAATCTAAAACTTATAATTAAGAAATATTTAACTAGTCTATCACAACGCTGCTTATCGATTAATAATAAGAATCAGACCTGAGTGCTTTTGTGGATATATCTGCAGTTTATCCCAAATGGAGCCCATCGCCCCCACTTTTTTTTTGCTTTCCCCAAGGGGGATTCAATGAGATTTTTGTTCTGTTGCTACTTGGTGGTTCACAATATAATTTTAGTACTCCCTCCGTCTCATTTTATATGACATTTTTTAGATTTTTTTTAGATTTCGAGATTCAAATAAGTATAATTTTGACTATAAATTTTTCATAGATCTTTTAAACATTTTGAATTATCAATTATTGTGACTTATAGTATTTTTTACGTAGTTTACAAATATATAAATTTCATTTCAAAAAAATTGAAGATTTCATGCGCAAATTCCGGATTAAACTTAAACTGTTTGATTCTTGAAAAACGAAAAATGTCACATAAATTGGGACAGAGAGAGTATAATTTATCTAATCGCATAGTGTTAAGCGTTAATCACATTATTTCTCTATCTTTTTTAAATTACAATTTTTTTATTTTTTTTTTATGAATTTTGTATATATTGTTGGACTTTCGAATGCATTAACAGATATCCAAATATATAGGGGAGGCATGTATCCGAAAATGGAGGGATGTATCAGAAAGAAGATAGGACATCCGGATACATAGGGGAGGCATGTATCCGAGAGGGATAGAGATATATCAGCGAGAGGGAAGTAATGTATTCGTGAGGGGACTTTTGAATTATTTTAAAATGGTAGGACATTTTAGAGATTACGGTAAAATAAGATGTGTATTTAAGTAATTTTTTCTATAATTTAATATTTTCTATCCGTGAAAAGTATGTTGTAACGAAGGCCGTCTCGATTATAAGGCCACTAAAGCAATCGCTTGGAGCTTTAAATATTTTTTTAGGATCCTTAATTTTTCATATATATATATATATATATATATATATATATATATTGATAAATTAGAAAATAATTGTTTGGGTAGAAAAATATAATAATAATGGTTCATTTTATTTAAGGTAGAGGTTATTGTAATAGTTGAAAATTGGAATAGCGTTTAGGTAATTATAGAATCATATCTTACATGGCTACCTATTTTGTTGACTTATTTTATTTATATATTGGCGATTATCATGAATCCACATTATTATTTTTACCCCTTCATCTTTTTATATTTATTCTCTCAATATTGAATATTCTTAAGTTCACCAAACTGTTAAACCTTTTATATTATGCAAAATCTATTGTTATGTGTTTATAAAAAGACTAAATTTATTTTTTTGTGTATTCTTTAAATTCAAGTGCGGCAACAAATCAATACTATTTTAATATCATTATATCAAAACTTATCAAATTCAACACAACTCTTTCAGTATTATTATATAAACTTTTTAAAAAATTTGAGCCATGTTTTTTTTTTTTGAGCCATGTTTTATTATTTTAACTTTCTATTACATTTTTTTCATTGAATTTTTTTATTGTTTACATTCTTACTTCATTTACTAACAGGATTACATCGAATATGTTATAGTTATTCAACTTATATATAGTAATAAAAAAAAAAATAGAACCTCTCAATGAATTTGACTTTAGGCCCTCACTTTTGTTAAGACGGTCCTAGTTATAATCCCTTCCTATATTTTTTAAGAAAGGTTTGAAATTCAACTTATATATAGTAATTAAAAAAGTCTGATTTTTTAAAAATTGACACATAATATTTATTTCAAATCATATTAACTTGTTCAATTGAGTTATAAAATACAGTGTTAATTAAGTGATTAAAATATTTATAAAATCTTTAATGAATTTTAAAAAATTTATCCTGCATTTTTTTAGAATTATAGTATAAAACACCTTTACTTGGGGACAGACCCCATGTTATAGTCTAAAATGATAAAAAAAATATTCTCACAAGTAGAGAAAGAGTTGAATAGACTTTTTGAAAAAAACATAAATTTAGGTACTCACATACTAATATTTCTCTTTCTCCTTTTTTTTACAAATATAATAAGTATAAATATATTTTATTTCAAAAGAATTATTATCTAAAAATGTAATTGAAAAGCCATAAAAAGTGTAAACTTATGCATCTAGAATTACTTTTAGAGATGACAAGTGAAAGAATAGGTGGCAAGTGCATGAATGTTTTAACCATTAGCCTCCTCCTATAAATATCCACCTTATGCTTCAGCAAAATATAGGCAGAGAAACAAAGTAAAATTACTACTTGCTCTCTTTCTTCCCTTTCTTTTCTACAAGATTTTATTATTTCTTTAAATTAAATTCATGTTGGTGTTAGATAAATTTTGTTAATTCTTGTATCTAATTAGAAAAAAATTGTTTATTTCTGAGAAAATATTTCACACTTCTAAAATAGTTATAATTAGACAAGACTTGTTTAATTCTAAAAAAATATTTCACATCGTTGAATGATCTGTTGAAATAGTTTTTTTAGAACAGTATCCAACACGATTCATTATTATTTTGTTAAATAAATAATTTAAATATTAAGTATTGTTTTTCCATTGTCCCCCCCAACAAATATTTGCTTTTGTTTTTTCTTATGTTAATTAGTGGAGTATAAACATTTGTGCTTAATTTTCTTCAAGATTGAATATTTATGTGTTTATGATTCTTGATTAGTTGTATTTACCTTCTTTTATTCTTTATAATATAATTAATCCAACTCATGAATCTAATACATAAACATTACCATCACTGTCAAGATGATGATGTTTGAGGAAATTGATGTGGAAGTGGCTGCTCTACAGACTCAGCCATTTTGTTCTTTAAGTAATCAAAAACCATCACTCATATCAAAATTTAGATAAGTATTATGAGACATAAGGGTGGGATTTAGGGATGTCTAAAGAATATGAAAAATCGAATCTAATCAAATCGAATTAATTTATGCTATTTTTTCAATAAAATCGTGGACTTTTATGTAAGTATACAACCGTCCAAAACAATTGGGATGGTCTTTTTAATTTATCAAAAAAACTGAAAAATTCTCGAACCGAACCGAATAACCTTACATGTTTGTAAATATATTTTATATATTAACAATATGTTAAATTTAATATATAAATATATTTTATAACATTTTTCAAATACAAATATAGCATATGTCCTAGCCCTCTGGTGACTAAATGACTTTGAGTCTTTGTTCTTTAATTCGCCTTTACTTAATTAAGTTTAAAATTAAAAGATGTTGTAATAGATACTCTATCAAACGATACAACAAAACCTATCCAAACACTCCTATTAAATATTTAAGATCAAACAATACGGCAACAAGGTTTAACATTCTTGTCTCTTTGGTGAAGAATTAAAGTATTTCTTCAAGAACATATTTGTGAAAGAAATATATTTACAGTAGTATATTTTGAGGTGATATTTTAAAAGTAAAAAAAACGAAAATTAACCGAACCTTACTAATACCGAAGAGAAACCGATATGATTGGGATGGTTTTAAAAAGTCTGATTTTGGTTATATATTATAAAATACCTGAAAATTTGGGATGGTGTAATTTTAAAAAAATAATCAATCGGACCGTACCATTGACACCTCTAGTGGTAAGGTCGTAAGGGTATCGAACGGGGGAGATGAAGCAGGGGTGGAACTATAGCCACTTCAAGGGTGTTCTTGTTAAAAGTTTACGTTGTATATATATGTTAAAATTCTGTGTTAAAGTAATATAAATTTAAAGTTGTATCTTTAGCGCAATGATAAAAGGGTGTCGATTTGAATTGAATAGTTCTGAATTTGAAATCCTTTTTAGCATGATATTTTTTTTGTTTTATTTTCACAGCATGTCAATTGTTAGGTTAAGCAAAATAACATTCAAATTCACTTTTTTTTAAAAAGATATTTTTTATCACTTTTATAAAATTTCTGACTACGTCAATGAGGAAGGTTATGGAAGGTTGGGGGTAAAGATAAAGGTATATTAAAAGTTGGAAAGAAATACAACAGTTGAACTTTTTTTCCTTGAGGAGGGAGACTGAATGAGAATTTTGTATAGTTGGTGGGTCAGAATATAATTTACGATAATATTTCTAACTTGATCAGTGAAAACTGAAAAGTATATTGTACCCCCCTCTATTATAAGAATTGAGATATTTTACCCCAGAAATTTTAGTTTGTTCACTTTTTTTCCTTCAGTTTCTCTTGATTAAAAGCTAACCCGCAAAGATATACATGTACAATTTCATGAATTTTATATGTCTCCTAAATCACGTTTAAATTCCAAAATTTATAAAGTTATCTTTAATTTTAAGTTAACTTCTCAAATTTGTTAAATAACTTTTATTTGGACACTTAATCTATTGGATATTTTGATTAAACATATAATAAAGTATTTATATTAGACACTTTAAATTTAAATTTAAAAAAAATTATTGCACGAGTTTTCAAATTTGTTTGTGTGTTCAAATAATTAATCAAAATTGAATGTTTAAATTCTTGAAAGGCTCAAATTTTTTACAACTTGGTTGGAAAGTGAATCTTAATATTCGTGACCTTTTTAGCTCTAGAGTTGCACTTTTTGCTCCACCATGGAGAATTTTCTGATAATTAGATCCTTCTTAGAAAAAGAAATTAGGCTTTACACAATACGATACGTATTCAAATTAATTGAATCAGTGAATTTTAAGGTGCAAACGAGTGTTAAGATTACATCCCTATGGGCTCCAAAATAGCATAATCTAGATTGTTGTCTCTAGTCCATATAAGTTCACAGGTAAATATCGAATAAATTATCAAAAGTTAGATTTACTAACGGGTCACCGAGTTCTTCAATCTTTAACTATGTACATTCAAAAAATAATATAAGTTTGAAACATTAAATTCCAACTTGTATGAAGTTATATATGTCATTAAGAAGTTTTTATCAAATGTAGTTCCTAGAATGTTCGTCCAGATCACAATTTCATTTGAGAACACTTAAGAAATTACCAAAAGTTGGATATCGTCAAAAAAAAAAATCTTTATTCCGTCTTTTGTTAGCAGGTCTGCCACTCTATTTTGTTCTCCGAAACTATAGTAAGGAACCTACGTAGTACGTACATTCATAAATAATGAAAACCAAAATATTAAAATTATTGATGTGTGTTTGTAGATGCATGAATGCTTTTATATATTCCACTTGCATAAACTTTTTTGGTCCTTATTAGATTCTCTAAAGACCAGAAAAATCTATATTTGTCTACATGTTTCACATTATTATCTGCTTTCTAAGCTTTAAACTAGCACAATTTTTGAAACTGAATAACTCAACTTATTTTATTATTACTTCCTCTTTTATGAAATTTAAACAAATTATTTCTTGCTGTTGATTAATTTACTAAGGGACAAATCGATTATTAAGAATATAAAAGGATCAGCATTTAATTATTTATTTTCCGATTAATCAGAATCCTAATAAAAGGTTGTAATATGATTCATTTATTGTTATTTTAATTGATTGATTAGTTTTTTATTTTATTTTTTTGTCATTATTCATTTTGATGTCGGCAAAGTGAGATTTGGCAATCAACATGACTATGATAAGCATTTTCACTGTTTCAAGTGACTTTGGAACTACTATAATTATTGACCAATTCCACTCATGTGATGTGTCCCTTCATCCACAGTTGTAGATTTTTTATTTTTTTATTTTAAAAATAAATAATAATAACCCCTTTTACTTTATTTGATCATTTGTCCCTTTTTTCTTCCACTTCTTTTGTTCCAACATTATAATACTTGTTACGACACTAGTCACAATAATATTGAACTTGAATCATCCATGAAATTCGATTCGAATTCATGTTCAAATAAATTAAGATAGATATGTATATATATTTGTTCGGTATATATTTTGTAAGATATGAAAAAAGATTATCGTTTGTAGAAAATGGCAAAGATTTATAAAGAGAGATAGGTGTTTTGAGCTAATTTGATTAGTTGATAAAGAAAACAACGTTCACATCCTTCTTTGAATAGCAAATTAATCCATAAATAATACTAATGTATACAAAAACTCTTACAACCAAGGTTTTCTTAAGGTACCAAATAATACTGTAGTATGGATTGGATTTTGTAGAAAATTTGTGTATTATCATTAAGTTGCACGTGTGTGTAGGTAATAAATTAGGTTTAAAACAAAGAAAAATGAAAAGATATTCATCTAATCAATAGTAGAATTTAGGTTGATCCCATCCCATAATTGGTCAAATCATAAATGCAAGTACGTAACTATTACATATTGAAATCTCTTTCATTTTTAATTAGAGATTTTGAATTTAAATCTCTAAAAATGAAAAAAATACTTTCATTGCTCTTAATATGCAAATTAAAATTTAATCATATTTCAATTCAAATAATAAAGAATATAAAGCGGAAAAATCTCCTTAAATTCATGAAGAAAATAAGATGATAACAAAGTAAAACATCCTTTTCCCAATGGCCACAACTTGAAGACTTCCAATTCATTGCATTCCCACTTGGAAAGAAAGTTCATCCATCATGACCCCTTGGCTTCTTGAAAGCAACTTCCACCAAATTTTTAAAAAGCACACAAATTTCATAATTACTCACTATTTCACACATAAAATTTATTCACTTTTTTAATACTTATTCATGCATTAAGGAGAAATGCAACCCCAAAAGTCTGATTTTCTTTTATTCATACACAATATTTATTTCAAATCATATTAACTTGCTCAATTAAATGATAAAATATACTTTGATCCCTTTATTTCATATTAAGTGAATTTTTAGGGATTTTTTCATTATTCAAAATAATTAAAATTTTCAAAGTTCAAGAGGAATGTTTGAAACTTTTTCCATATATATTTTCCCTTTTCTTTAATGAAGTTTGATATTTTTTCAGAGATAAATTACACCATCACAAAGTTATATTTATGATTTCACAAAAAATAATAGTGGAAAACATGATTTAAATTATGTCTTTAAATGTTTTTCTTAATAGATGTGTATTGCCTCACAAATTCAATTAATATGAAATAGATGAAGTAGTGTTAATTAATTGATAAAAATCTTTAATGAATTTCAATCTTTTATCTTGGAGTGTTTTTTTCCAGAATATATTCAGGGGCGGAGCCATATTATAAGAAACGATTTTACAGAACACCATTTTGTTGGAAAATTATATATACTAGAATAAAAGTGTCAAATATTTTTATAAGACATTTCAAAATTAAAAATAATCCTATTTAAATTTAAATGGAGGAAAGTAATATTTTATTTTGCATCAAGGGGGTAATAAATATATTCACATTTCATTATTAATGTTGTAGTTCTATAACGTCTACCCAACCCCCTCTCTCCATTTCTTACTTATCTTTCGTCTCTGCTTCCATATAGAGTCTAAAAAATGGTCAAAATATTCTCCTAAGTAAAGAGAGAGAGTTTAATAGACTTTTGCAAAAATCATACATTCAGGTACTCACATACTAATATTTCTATGTCTCTGTTTTCTCTACAAATATTTGCTTTTGTTCTTTCTTCTGTTAATTAGTGATCTTTAATGGAGTTTTTTTTTGTTGTAAAGATTTGTGTTTTTGCTTAAAGATTGAATTTTTATGTGTTTATGATTCTTGATTAGTTGTATTTATCTTCTTTTATTGTTAATAATTAATCATGTGATATATATAATATATGAACATTAGCATAGTTGGGTGAGTTACAAGATTCTTTTTACTTTCCTTTTAGAAAACTTTTTTTTGGGTATTTTCAGATTTCTGTTTTGGGGGTTACATTAATATTGATGGTTTAGATCTGGGAAAATATGTTAATTTTTTTTGGATTTTCGCGGGAAATAATTTGTACCTGTTTTATATTTTTGGGAGATTATCTTGGGTTTTTCTTTCATGTGCAAAAATCTATGTTTTCTTTTGATGACTAATGTCAAAAAGGCCACCTTTTTCTCCCCTTTTAGCTTTTAGTTGAACTGCCTGTGTATTGAGATATTCACATGTCGACAGTGTTTTGTATTGTTCATATGTGGAACTTTGTAAAGAGATTTTTTCTTATTTTCCTTTTTAAATGTATTTGCAGGATCAAATATCGCGTAATTTAGTTGATTTCGATAGATGAGTATTGAGAAAGGACAGGATAATCTGTGAAAAATTGGGTGTTAGCTGCTAATTCTGTTTAGGTTTCTTGAAGTTTGGTGTTTGATTATTGTTTGGAGGAGTGTTGTTCTTGTCAAGATGATGATGTTTGAGGAAATGGGGTTCTGTGGGGATCTTGATTTCTTTCCTGCTCCGCTTAAGGAAGTGGAGGTGGCTGCTCCACAGACTGAGCCAGAGCAGGTGGTGGATGATGATTATAGTGATGAGGATATTGATGTGGATGAGCTAGAGAAGAGAGTGTGGAGGGACAAGATGAAGCTGAAAAGGCTGAAAGAAATGAATCAGGGGATGGAAGATGTTGATTCTGTGAAACGACGCCAGTCACAGGAGCAGGCAAGGAGGAAGAAGATGTCGAGGGCACAGGATGGGATCTTGAAGTACATGTTGAAAATGATGGAAGTATGTAAAGCTCAAGGTTTTGTTTATGGGATCATTCCAGAAAAAGGCAAGCCGGTTGGTGGGGCATCTGATAATCTTAGGGAGTGGTGGAAGGATAAAGTGAGATTTGATCGCAATGGCCCTGCGGCTATAGCCAAATACCAAGCTGAGCATGCCATCCCAGGCAAGAATGAGGTATCAAATCCAGTTGGTCCTACACCTCACACCTTGCAGGAGCTGCAAGATACCACCCTTGGTTCGCTATTATCAGCTTTGATGCAGCACTGTGATCCTCCTCAGAGAAGATTTCCATTGGAGAAAGGTGTTTCACCCCCATGGTGGCCTACAGGACAGGAGGATTGGTGGCCTCAATTGGGTTTGCAGAAGGACCAAGGTCCTCCACCTTATAAAAAGCCTCATGATCTGAAGAAGGTGTGGAAGGTTGGTGTCCTAACAGCGGTGATCAAGCACATTTCCCCTGATATTGCTAAAATCCGGAAGCATGTGAGGCAGTCAAAGTGCTTGCAGGATAAGATGACAGCAAAAGAAAGTGCGACTTGGCTTGCTATCATCAATCAGGAGGAAGCTTTGGCTCGAGAACTATACCCTGATCGTTGTCCACCTTTGTCGTCAGCTGGTGGTAGTGGAACTTTCACTGTGAATGACAGCAGTGAATATGATGTTGATGGTGCTCAAGATGAGTGTAACTTTGATGTTCAAGGGCAAAAACCACACCATCTCAATTTGTTGAATGTCACTGTTGAGAGATTCAACGAGAGGCTGCCTCTGCAACAACAGTCTCATCCTATCAAGGATGAAATGATCACCAGCTTAGATTTCACCCGGAAGAGGAAGCAATCCAATGAACAGACTGTTACCATGGCTCAGATATATACGTGTGAGATTCTTCAATGTCCTTACAGTGAACTTTGCCACGGTTTTCAGGACAGATCTGCGAGAGACAATCATCAACTGGCTTGCCCTTTTAGAAATACTTCTCAATTTGGAGTTTCAAAGTTTCCCATGAACGAAGTCAAGCCAGTTGTCTTCCCTCAACAATATGTCCCGTCAAGTTCAGTTGCTCCTGTTAATCCAAGTCCACCTCCCTTTGATCTATTTGGAGTAGGAGTTCCTGAAGATGGGCAAAGGATGATTGATGACCTTATGTCATTCTATGACTGTAATATACAGGGAAACAAAAGCCAAAATACAGGGAATGTTGCACTGACCAAAGAGCAGCAGCCTCATCAGCAACCTCGTGTTGACCAGGTCAATTACCAACACAGTCGAGGGATGATGGAGGGGAATATCTTCAAAGACGTTAATGTTTCTGCAAGTCAATCTATGCACCAACAAGGCAATCTTGTTGATCAATGCAAGATCCTAAATTCAAGTGACAATTTGCATTTCATGTTTGGGCCTCCGTTCAACTTACAGTCCACCAATTACCCTGGAAGTCTGCCTGGCATTGGATGTGATACCACACCAAAGCAAGATATTCCAATTTGGTACTAGCCAGGATATTGGTGAAACATATATAGTCAGTCGGGGCTTCATAGATATAGCTTGTTCCCCAAGATTGGCACACCCCATTATAATTGGTCTTCATTATCAGGTGGATTTTTAATTGCTTACAACTCTCTTAGTCAAGATACTTCTGTTTACCATATGTTGTAGAGGGTTCAAAGCTAGGCGGCATGGTGTAACAGAGGAGGAAGAGATACTCTCCAAGTATTAGCCAATGCTGCTTATAGAATGTATAGATATCTGATAAATAAGTTAAGACCATCTTGTTATATGTGTTGCAATTTTGGTTTAATCCAAACTTCAGTTATTTTGATCTCGATGTTTAAGTTTTTTTGATCGTCTGCATGTTAATGTTGATCAAAAGCATGTCGCTTCTTTCAGCATGGGCAGTATCAGTATTTACTGCTGAATTTATAGGCAGGTGAAGGTAGTCTTTTGTCATACAGTTCTCAAGGTTGTTTCATGTTTGAGATTTCTGCCCTTTTGTAGCATAGTTATTGATGCTCCCAAAGCTGTGTAGTAAGAAGTTTTCTTCTATGATCTTTACTTAATGTAACAGTATTGCTTTTATGAAATGAACTGTTTCATTTCCTATGCAACAACATGACTTTTTATTGAGTTTCCTTTGGTCAAGTTTCTCCAGGCTTGTGGACATGCTTGTCCTAAGTACATTTCTATGGACTATGGGGATAAGTTATCCTGCTCATATTTGAATAATCTCTAATTAACGGATAGCCGATTCCCAAAGTGTGTTGCCTAATAGTCAGTGAAAGTTTTAACCACTGTAGAGACTAAAAATACTGTTAGGTGACTCCTTACTGTTTGTTGAAGCCTTGGTGGGTAGAGTTACCTAATACTATATATGCTAGTGGGAGATAGCAGGCGTCCGGCAGAATAGTCGAGATGCGTGTAAGTTAGCCCGATTACCATCAAGTACATATCTGCTGCTCGAGTGAAAGTGGGAATTTGGTAGGATTAGAGAATGCCTGCTTCCGGTTCTTAGACGAGGAAAACAATGGAACAAGTAAAGTGAGGAAATGAAAAGTAATATGACAGGGATCATGTGAATAGCAGATCACAATTATTTTTATTGCTTCATTTCTAACTTTAGAAGCAACACATAGTATTGGCTGACTCCTTCACATTCAATTTTCTTGTGATTGATTCTACTTTACTGAACTATATTTTCCTTTCATAAGTCATTAACTAGTGAAATTGTCCGGTATTTATAAATTTATTTAATTGATAAAGAATTGCAAATAATATATATATATATATATATATAAAATAGGAATAAAAGTGTCACATAGTTTTCGAGGAAAAATCCTTTCATAAGAAAACAGAAAAAAAAAAAGAATGTGTAACATACAAGTCTTGTAGCCTGTCCTTTGTTACGTGTATTTTGTCCATAAATAATTTAATTATTAAAAATTAATAACTGTTATTTAGTTACCATATTTAGACGTAATTTTGATTTTTACATAATAAGATACACATTTGGTCTCAAAAGAATTTAGAGAATTTTAGTCCAAGAGAAGGCAATCTTAAAATCAAAAGTAACGATTAGGGGAAGATTAGAAACGGAAGAAAAGAATTACATGTCATGTTTAAATAAAATCATTAAAAACTAATATCATAAAACAACTAAATCAAAGTTGTGTTAATGGAAATAAGATGTAGATTTAGTGATCACAATAATAATTTCTGCTTGTAGTCATTTTTAAATAAATTATTCAATATTCAAAAGATATTTATTCATGAAATTATAGATATTTATCCACGCATTAGCTAATTTGTATTGCGAAATGCCTTTTAAAGAAGGAGATTGGATCATTACATCATGCTCCCACCGTAGTCCTTGAAGAATTGTTTGGTTTGCGGATAAAGTTATTTCGAAATTATAATCCTACCTAAATTTATATCTCAAATAAATAGACTATAAATTAATTTCAACTTCGATCCTAGATATTCTACCTTATTCTTGTAACAAACGAATGATTTATAACAATTGTCAAATAAGAAAGGAGCGTAAGCTCCAAATTCTCCAACTTTCCACTGATAAGAAAGTCTAATCAAGCATAAAACTTTACACATTAAAACTAACTTACACATGCAAGGAAACATATTAAAACTAAAAGAGGAGGAGAAAAACAAATCATAGCTAACAATTCAGTAATTACAAAGATAAAGATTAAAAAAAAAGAAATGTATATAGATTTCTTCGTCACGCCTAACTTCATAAATTTATATATCTAAACAAAAGGTTTAACTAACATGCTACTAAGCATAAGAACTATGTTTGTACCAAAATTATATATATAAAAAAAAAAGATGCATAAGAACTGCGTTCTATAAATTTATTGAAAAGGAGAAAAGAGATATCATAAGAATAACGACTAAACATTTAGGCATGTAAATATCAATATTAATTTTTTGTCTATAACCTACTTCAAAAATTACCTTGAAATTACTTGTACTTGGATTGAAACAAAAAATAACCAAAATCATCACAACCATATGAAATTCATTTTTTCATGTTTCTGAAATATTTAAAGAGTACAAAAATAATCCATAAGTCCTATTTCACTAAAAAAAAGTGTGGAAGTTTTGGTTGAATTTCTGATCTTTGAAGAGCTTCTTGGCCTCTTCTCCTCTTCTTTTGTTAAATACGGAACAAAATCATTCTTCGTCGAGCAAAATCACTCTTCCTTGATTTGAGATTGACTCGCACAATAAAGATCTAAAAAATTTAGCAATACGAAGAATGTTGTTATGAATTTGAGTTTTGAATAGTGATCTTACAAATTTATGGACTTTCTGATTTTCAAAATATATACACAAAATTAAATACTACTCAGTCTTAATTAAAAACGGACAATTAAATATTACTATTTGATACAATAAATCATTGTTAGTTGAAGAAAAAATAAAACGGTAGAATATGATAATTAAGCAGGTAAATGTTTTAATTGGATTGGGGAGAAGGCCAAAAGACATGTCATAATTGGGTTGTTACAAAGAAGAAGGCAAAGGGCTGTTATAACTTATGATGTACCGCTTTAAATTAAGCAATGAATATGTGGTAATTGCTTTCAGTTAGATGGTAAAAAATATTTATTTTATTTGATAGGACAAACATTAAAAAAATGTTTAAAAAAATAAATTTCTTGGCCTTAGAGAGTGCCACATCAGCATGTTTAACATCCAACTTTTTTATATATATATATATATAGATTTTGCTTAAGATCTCCATCTACAATAATTGATCATTAAATCTTTGTTTAAATGCAAATCCCAAACATTTAAACAAAAAATATCATTAAGATGGTTACCCGGCTACTGGATCACTTCAGTGCTTTGGGTACTACGGACCCTCTGCCATCCATTGCAGCAGAGCCGTTTCATGGGGGGGGGGGGGGGGGGGGGGGGC
>JAJONR010007230.1:0-45410 GCA_029582245.1 Solanum etuberosum
CCCCCCCCCCCCCCCCCCCCCCCCCCCCCCCCCCCCCCCCCCCCCCCCCCCCCCCCCCCCCCCCCCCCCAATTCATTGATTCTTTCAAAATTATCATTTTTAATTTTGAAGTTATACGAAAAGGAGATAAATTAATTGATGATACCTTCAACATAATGAAAGGGTAAAGATGAAAAATATTCAAACATTCATATTAAATTTTGAACAATTCAATTATTTTGAATAATAAAAAAAATCCTCAAAAATTCACTTAATATGAAATAGAGGAAGTATCATCCTATTAAAATAGTTGAACTTTGGCTACCATAACATCGAAATTACAAATATTAGTCAGAAAAACCTTTGATATGATCAATTATTTTGTATCTCCAAATAGACCAAAAACAATTACCTCATTTCATTTTATATGAGTTAGTTTGACTATACACGAAATTTAAGAAAGAAATGAAGACTTTTGAAACTTGTGATCTAAAATGAGTGATAGATATTTGTGTGACTGTAGATCATTTATTAAGAATAAACTGAATAATTTAAAGTTAAATTGTTTAAGAAATCATAAATAAGAATGAAAATTTTACTAATTTATTTACTCCTTGAGAAACTTTTTTTGAAACTAGACAAACTTGTTTTATACTTTCAAAAAAAAAATACGTAAGGATAACATAAGAAATAATTAATTAATTTTATTTTAATTTTATAAATTGACAAATAATTTAAATAACTATTTATAATAAAACCGATAATTAGTATGAGACTGAGGGAGTAATAGATTCCTTTATATATAATAGCGTCACCTAAAAGATTCCATTGAGATTAGCTTAAAATACTAAAATGAGGGTAAGTTGCGCTAAACAGTTCAAAGTTCTAAATAAGTCATGATTAGTGTTATTATTTTTGGTACGTAAGTAAAAAATATATTTTTAAACGTATTTATATATTTATATATAATTTAGACGAGTTTTATAGACGAGAGCTACGAAGGGGGGTGAAGAATTAATATGAAATATATATCACTCCTACTTCCACTAAAAAAATATCGTTTTCCTCATTTATTTATTTTTTAAAAAATAACTTATTTTCTCAAAAAGACTATATTTTAATAATTTTGATCAATCAAGTATAAAAAAAATATTTAAAAATATTTTCTTCTGTACCAAACGCACCCAAAATTCCAACTTTTTTTTTTTTTTTATAATGTATATAAACGATTAGCCTACAATCTATTTGAGTCGTTGTTTAGATGGAGCATATAATAATTTGCATAAACTAACTATGAATTTGTCCCAAACTAAACACATCTTGTCTTGTTGTTATATCTAGCACATGCACTACATTAAATATTAATTAGACAAATGTTCTGTATTTAGGCTGCTAATTTTCTTCATTGGCAATTAATTAAATTATTTTGTAATATTATATTATAAGAAGACTATATATATATATATATATATATAGATAATTAGGATCCCAATTGACCGCAAGTATTAAATATCAAACTTTCATAAGTCTGTTCGAAATGATAAATAAATTTTAGGATGGTAAATTTCAAAATCATAGTTATGTAATTACGTGTATTGAAGTGTGTGTTAATAGTTTGTTTAATATTTAACGTGTTAGTTTTAGAGAAATCACATAAAAAGGTAATATCCGAAACTCGCAGTTCAATCAAGAGTATATTCAAATCACTCATTAATATTACTCATATATATATGGTTATAAGCAATTCATACCCACAAGCTTAAAAATAAATTATTATTATTATTATTATTCACTTATGTAATATTTGACATGACAATTGTAATAACCAAAAGAAAGTAGACACATGAACTTTAGAAATTGACGTTCAGTATTTTTAAAGTTTTGATTTTGATAATTGATAATGAAAAATAGATATTCATTACTGAACTTTTAAAGTTCGATTCAGTATAATAAAACATACTCCTCCCTAATTAGTTCGATAATTCTATTTTCAATGACCTATGTTCCCGCCCAAGCTAGAAAGTAAACCTAGAACATACACTACATAAAATGTCCAACTAATAAAACCTTTGGATAAAAATATATTTAGTAGTATATGTTTTGTATTGAATCACGATCTAAAAACTCACATGCATCATGCATGTACGTTCTATTTTTTCTCTATAAATACCACTTTACTATTCCAAAGTTTTCAACAAAATAAAATAAAATCATTCTTCATAATTATGGCTTCTCTTTTTCAATCCAAATTTTCTTTCTTTCCTTTACTAATAATAATAACTTTATTTTTTCATTCTTCTCATTGTGATGTCCTAACAAAATGTCGCATCACATCACTTTTCCAGTTCGGCGATTCTATCGCCGATGCTGGAAACATGATCCGCATGCCTGGTGCCGTCATATCAGCCCAGGCATGGGTCTACCTTATGGTGAAACCTTTTTTTAATAAATCTATCGGTCGTATAATACATTCATTTCCGAGTCAATTAGAGTGGTTTAAATCTCACCTACAGTCAACCTAATTGTGCTCGAAATCTACGAAACTCTCTTGTAGTATTAGGAGAGTTTGGTGGAGTTGATTATTGGAATGATTTATCAGGAAATAAACCTGAACCTAAGGTACGTTTAATTATTGATGACATTCTGAATGCCATCAAAGAAGTTAATTTTTACGTATGATAATAATTGAACTTTATTCATAATAACAGTAAAGTTATAAAATTAATCTAATAACTTGTATCACATCATCTGCATCTGTGTGCTTCAACTTTAAAGGAGACACTTAAATTTGTATAGAATTTCTACAAGTAGACACACACGTTCTATATGACAATTATCAGCTTACATGACATCCTATATGATGTTCTACATGTTTATTTCACATAGAACTTGTGTCTTTACTTATTCAATTTTATAAAAGTTTAAGTACGGTGTATTTATAGTTTCACGATTATTATTTTTTGTTTTGGGGTGGGGGTATTTGTGTTTTTGTGACTATGATGAGATGTGTGCTGTCTTCTCCATCTTAGGTGGGGATAAAGAAAAAAAATAGTAAAAGAATAATTATTGTTGCAGATAATACTTTAACTCTCATTTATTCAGGTTAATAATTAAACCTTATCCACTAAAAATGATTTTTTATCATATTAAAATTACCTACCATAACATCAAAATTACAAATTTTAGTTGGAAAACCCTTTGATATGATCAAATATGAGTTGTATATCTACAAAATAGACCTAAATCAGTTATTTTCTTGATAACTCAAATTCCTCATAAAGCATTTGAGCTAAGATTGTTCATGGCATGAGAAATTTGGAGGAAATGAGAAATTAAAGTAAATATATAAGGGCCTAAAATGAAAATGCAAAGATTCTAGTAGCAAAATCACTACCTTTTACTAAGATATAAAAAAAAATAAAAAAAAATAATACAAGCTTGAGTTATCCGATGCTGATGGGAGATAACAGATATCTAGTGGCCAGTGATACACATCGACAGTAATTGTTAATGATCAAATAATCTTGGGATTAACATGAAGTGATGAAGATGTTTGTTGATGTTCAGCTAATCATGGCATATTAATGGTTGCAAAACTATGCCAAATGATATGATGAATAGATAACCATCAACAAACAAATTCATAACTACACAATTTTATAATTGCTCCATTTGAGTCGAGGATCTTTCGAAAACAACACCTTTAGGTTTGGGTACATTCTACTCTCCCCAGATCCCATTTGTGGGATTTCAATGGATATGTTGTTGTTGTATATACCTATATTTACACAAGAGCTTGAATAATATTGTAAGAAGAAACTAAGAAGATAGCAAATTGACAATGTTTTATTGTAAGTTGTATGACTATTAATATATGCTCAGAATATCCATATTCTATGAGAAGTATATGCCTTGAGAATATACCTTACTTGTCCTCTATAAATTTGAGGTTTCTATTATTGGTTGGTGGGTATTTTTAGTATTATTTTCATACACATTTTCAATGATGAAAGGGAGAGGGAGATATTTAAACTTGTAATACCGAAAGGGTGTGGCCTAGCCATTAATAAAGTGAGTGAATTATGAGTGATCATGATTCAAATCTCAGCAGAAACAAAAAAACGCGCAATTTCTTCACATGTACTAACATTGGTTGACAAAATTAGTTGAAACATATAGTAAGAGGTAATAAGTATCCCGATGGAATATCGTGGTATGTGCAAGCTGGCGACCCTAAACATCACTAGTTATAAAAGACTGAAATTGTAATCCAACCAAACAAAATTACCATATGCTTCTTACTGGGGGTGTTTCAGAAACAAACGTTCTACCTTCACGAGGTACGGTTAAAGTCTACCCTCTTCAGACCCCACGTCTTATGGGATTACATTGGGTATGTTGTTGCTTCTTAGTGGGACACCTTAGGAGTAAATAGCTCACCTTACACCCAATTCAAATATCAATCAATCAATTATACCACAATACAATATACAAGTATCTAACTTGTCTGAAGTATAAGTGTAATAATAACAACTAGAACTTCATCTAACCAACAGCTCCTCCTATGGGAGCTTCACATGGTCGGTCCCAAGTTCGAATGCAGTAGGTTGACAGTCAGCAAAACGATAAAACCATGATGACACGTCTCACCTTATAATACAAAATACAATGAAATGGGCAACATTATTAAGCTTAACAGCACGAACATGTTCGATCATCATAGGAATCGTTGAGCATGTCATCGTGAGAAGACAATGACGGAAGGAGCCAATTGAAGAAGCCTACTCTAGTTTCTTCCCTCGATCTCTGAGATGAGTATTCCACCAACACATTCCAAAGCTCCCCTGCAGTCCACTTGTGTGAAACAATCCACTGAGTCACCTACACCAAGTTTTCAAACAAAGAAATGTCACACGCGGATATAAGCTTCCAAGACTTTCGGAAACCATAACAAAGACAGAGACAAATATCAACCGGCAAACGTCCTTAGGATTAAGCATATCAGTTCAAAGTCGAAAGAAACTTCGCACCTGACATATTATAGAATAATTAACAGACAGAGTACAGTACTTGTTCCAGCATCTGCAATGCTTCCAGTCCAAATGTATAATACAAGATGAAAGGTCTCATTGCCTGTAGGAGATGTAAGGAGACAAAATTTTAGTGTAAAAAAGAAGAAGAAGTTCAAAGTGAAATGAACAAGGAAAATCAGTTTAAAGGGAAAATTAATTACATATCATATCCAAAAGAAGATATTTGATATTGACATTATACCACCTCCATCTCTGTCTATATGAGATCATTTTCCCTTTCCGAAAAAATAATCAATCTGTTCTTATTCTTCAACTCTGTATAACTCATTCTGGTTTACATCACATAACAATTATTCAATTAAGAACTTACAATCTAATTATCAACCTAATGAAACTATTTATCTAAACCGTATCCTTAGATAGAGAAGTTATGTCAGGTTTTCAGATTATAACAACTCATATAGAGATATGAACAGAAAAACAAGCATAGATGCAATAATCTTATCAGACAGTTGATGAAACATAAGCAAATAAGTGATCGAAGTTGATCATTGGAAGATGATTGGCACCTCTATGACTGGTAGGAAATAGACAAAACAACGCACATGCAAGAAGAGCACCGATTAATTCCTGGAAAAAAAGATTGAAAACCATGAAATTTAATGCTACAGATACTTGTTACAACATCGAATAATCAAATTCTGCTGCAGAAATCAGTTAAAGGGGTGAAAGAGGTATGAAACAAATTTATTGTGGAGTATCCCATACGAATCTCAGGTTGTGACATGAACTCATTTGTGTGTATTCGGTACAGGAAGAAATCTAGAAATGGGATTCCTCATCGCTTAAACTTAAAGTTAACTGCTTTAAAGAAGGATAGCTCTTTTCCTGCCTGCTTATTGGCCACAACCACACCTACCCGCAGTGGCGGAGCCAGGAGTTTTACTAAGGCGTTACACATAAAAAATAAGGAGAGTTAACATATCGTATATATATACATAAAATTCTAAACTACTACCTGACTAAGGAAGACAATGCCAGGCTCCTGTGATTCTAACAAGCAAAGACCGGTTTTAACTCCTTTCAAAACTCCATCATCAGCATTCTCATAATGAGTTTCTAGCAATAAAGGCAATCTCAAAAGCAAGTTAGCCAATTGTGGCACCACTTCTTTGAACCATTTTACAGCTTCAGCCCTAGGAAGCAACTGCACAAACAATCCAGCATTTTGTAGACAATTGAATCAGTTCAAACTTATTTTCATAATAGACTAGTAGCTTGTTCGACCAAGTTTCTGGGAAGTCAAAAGTGTATATTTTTCTTTTTAAAAAGTGTTTATTTTAGAGAATTGAGGTGTTTGGCCAAGATTTTTGAAAAAAATAATACTCCTTTCTCCCTCTATTTAAATTTGTTTGGCTTTATTCAGAGTGCACAGGCAAACGAAATTCGGACATAGAAACTTCAATTTATATAATAAACAGAAACTTTTTCACAACCTATTAACATTGATCAAGCACAAATTATTGCGCTAATATTATCAAAAATGATTTTCAAAAACGCAAACTACTACTGTACTTTTAACAAAAAAGATTGAAATTTGTGCTACGATTATAAAATTTATATGTTCATGAGCAGAGAATTAGGGGAGAAGAAGTTTACAGAAGTATCAATTGACAAATTGGGGAGGGAGAGAGAGTTTCGAATATCGGAAATGGCGATGAAGAAGACTTCGCCGGAGTCAATTTTGCTGCGATTAGGACCTTTCGAGAGATCGGTAAGTGCTTCAGCTACCGGCGCCGGCCAAAAAAGTGAAGATGATCGGAGTGAAAAGGGTAAAAATGGAAGAATTGACTTCAAGTCTTCTCTCTTCTCCATTAGAAGAAGACTCTTTCCCTGCTGCAGTTACACAGTTCGTTATATGTACATTTTTTTTTTTTTTGGTTGTTGTTATATAATATCATATATTCATAATTAATCGAAAAAATTGTTATATAAAATGATTCTTTTCATTATTACAAATATTAACAAATTCAATATATTTCTAAAAAATTAAAATTAGATAAATAAATTAAACTTGAAGAAATATTTATTTTAAAACGGACTAAAAAGAAAAATAATACGTAGGTATAAATTAGAAACGCCACTGTTACCAAAACCCAACTGGAAGAAGAAAGTCAAATTACAGTCCTCTTAGAAGATTAAAATGGCGGCTTCAGCTTTCGGACAGTGCAATCTTCTTCCTCGTACAGCATCTGTGAATCCTCAGCAGTCTCATCGTCAGCTCTACAGTTTGTCTTTCCATAAACAAAGTGTAAATTCTTCACCTCCTGCACTGTCATTCACTCAATCTATAGGTTAATACTATTTCTTCGTTTATCGATTTCGATTCGATTTGATTTGATATTGTTTGGTTTTAATTTGGGGATTTTTTTATTAAAAAATTGGATTTGATTAGGTTTCGGGTCTGCAATTGAGAGACATTGTGTGGATCGAAACGGGTCGGATTTGTTTAAATCAGATGCTGTTCGTCAGTTGAACGGTTCTGTTATCTCTGCTAAGGGGCATCGATTTGCTATTGTAAGTTTTTTCTCTGTTTTTTTATCATTTTCCTCTGTTTGGTTGCTCGGACTCTTCAAAAATGTTGCTCCACTTGTGTTGGATCATCTAAAAATGACTACTTTCGAGTATCGACAAGACCGTTGGCATTTTTTGAAGATTTGAGCAACAGCTCAATTCAATACTCTTAGCATTTCATTTTATAGGGTGATAAGAAATGAAGGAATGTATTCTCCTCGGTCCTGATTTATGTGATGTAGCTTAATTTGGCACGAAACTTATGAAAAAAAAAGAATTTTTTAACTTGAAGTTTATGATAAGTTATAGATGCTTGTGTAGCTATAAATATGTCATTCTTTTTGGGACTGCGACAGAGGGAGTAGCTCTTTTCTTACATATGGTTGTGATTTAGTAGACAATGAATTTAAGAAATGGAAAAAAAAATTGAGATGGATTTAAATTATGTATACTGATAGTGTAGAAGTGATTGATTAAGACACATCTTGTCTTATGACATGACTTGTTGGACCTCACTTAATATAAAAGCTAGTTTTTTTAATACAAGAAAGAAAGATACTTTGAATATTTTTAGCTTATATATCAGAGGTCTTCCGTCGTCTCTTAAACTTCCCTTCTAGTCAAACACGGTCACATAAAATAGGACATAGGACGGAGGAATAAACATACTAAAAGTAACTTAGTATATGGTGTTGTCATGCTTTGTTAATTCCAATAATACCATGTCAATTGTCATTAAGGGAAACCTGAAATGTTAAAAAAGAAAAGAGTATTCAAGAACAGAAGTATGCCAATCATTTTGGAATAGATTATAAAGGAAAAAGTGTCATGTAAAATGGAAAAGAGGGAACCGTAGTTTAAAGTGGTGATTTTTAATTGCGAGAGTTAATAGTTTCATTTGAAGAAATTGTGAAAGTCAATTGATACAGTTCGGGTTTGGTCTGTAGTTCTGTTATGTTTTTGGTTTTACTTGAAGTCATATAGAAGTTGAGTTCATTTCATTGGCAATGTTTCTAATAGAGTGTTATTGGAAATGACTGACCATCTGTTGGTTTTAAAGGTGGTTGCACGTTTTAATGATCTGATCACCAAGAAGCTTTTGGAGGGAGCTTTGGAGACTTTCAACAATTACTCGGTTAGAGAGGAAGATATTGATGTATGTTTTCTATATCTAATCCTCCCTTCCCCCAAAACCTATATTTTCTCTTAAACTTGATGCAATTACTACAGAAGGTCCGCTTGCCATGAAAAATCTAAATGAGAGATTGATTGTGACATAGAACCCCTCTATGACACGCTATACTAGAGCATAAAGATCTACTATGGGATAAATGGCACTTCTATGTTATAAAGAATGTTGCATCAGTAGATCGAAAACAGAATAAGGCGTGGTGGGAAGTTGTCTCTTCCATTTCATGGCGTCATCTAGTTTTGTCCTCATAATGCAGGTTGTGTGGGTTCCTGGTTGTTTTGAAATCGGTGTGACTGCACAGCTTCTTGGAAAATCACAGAAATATCAAGCAATACTCTGCATTGGGGCTGTGGTAAGCTCACTTCCAAACATAAGTTTACCTTGTAGTTTTTCCTCCTACATTATTTGCCTACTCCGATTCTGTTTCATTTGACGATATTTTTTGTATCGTGTATGGAAATATGGATGATTACGGTTAGATGCTTAAGTTATTCTTTTGGTTTATTCTGTTTTGGCTTGTCTTATGTGTTCGTCATTGTAAGTGAACTGATCTTTTGAGTTATGGAAGGGGAAGCAGCTTAGAGTATGATGTGAAGACTGGCATTTATTTGCTACACTCTTCCTTCAACAATGGAAGTATAAAGCTGAACAATTAAAACTCTAGCACGGCAGACAGATTGACTAGGCTATTTTGACTGATTGGCCAAATTATTAAATGAAGAAGCTATTGAACTTTAGATTCCTTACAGAAGATATGTACTTGGATTCATTAAATGGAAATCCTTTTACTAATCCACATATATGTGAGGGAGGGAAAAATCTGTGGATTTAGGTCAGTGTCTTCTAATTTTTCTTTGTTGGACTGGTCGAACGGTTAGATGTTTTAATTGGACATAGTAGCGGAGGCAGGTGTGAATTTCAGCGCCTTATTCTGAAGTAACCTCATCTGAACATACTGATAAACAGTATAGTATTTTTGCTGTGGTGGATTTCTTTCTCAGTTAATAAATGTCTGGAAAGGAAAGGTAATATAAAACTAAAACTCTGAACATTTCAAACCCGAAGAAAGAAAAAATCCATCAGACGGACAAGAGATTGAAGCGCCTTCTATGTTCTGTACTTGTTTCTGTAAATCAAATGGGCACCTTTCTGCTTTTTCCTGTGTCTGAATCATCATCTAATATTTCCTTTCTTCTTGTTGGTAATGTGTATCATTGTCTTTAATTTAACTTTTTGCTTTGTGGCTAGTAGATCAGAGGTGATACATCTCACTATGATGCAGTCGTTAATGCTGCCACATCTGGAGTACTTTCAGCTGGTCTAAATTCAGGTGAGATAACATACTCCATTATAATCCACACGAGCAATAATAAGTATGCTAATGTTTAATCTTTTGCAACTCTTCAGTATTTTATTTATAGATAAGATTTTGGAACATTGTTTGAACTTCGAATGTAATATCTGGAATTAAATATGATGGTTGAAATAGAGGATTGTTATGGGACCATCATCCAACAAAGTGAAAGGCAAGCTCTACAAAACAGTTGTGAGACTAAAAATATTATATGGGATTGCTAGGCTTCTAAAGTCTAACATATTCACTGGATGTTCGGACATAGACATACAAGATTGATAAGATTAGAAATGATAACCGACAGAAGGTGTAAGTACACCTGAAAGATGAAAAGAAGGGTCGTTGAGGACTACTTATGTCTTAAACAGTCATCTTAGATGGTTAGGCTGTGTCGGACACTCAGGCATAGTACAACAACTTGAAGATCCTAGTTAAAAACTGTGTGAGGTCATTTGCTCTAGTCCTGGTGTCATATTTACTCGATGGTTGTGCTTCTGAGCAGTATAATAGGCTTCCTGATGAATTTATCAAAGTACAAGGTGGTTTGATTACCTCTGTTATAAAAAAAACTACATCTTCTGTCATTATATGCTATTTTCAGTTCATTTTTTTCAATTGGCTGGCCAAACTAAAATCTCCCTTATGTAATGAGTTGCAGGTACTCCTTGCATATTTGGTGTTTTGACATGTGATACCTTAGAGCAGGTAAGCAATTAGCCGTTATACATGTGTTGGTGTTCTATCTTCTTTATCCATTCTATAAATAGTGATTGGAATAAAGAATTCACCAACAGTATAATCTACATCAGCTGAGAGGTTATACCTTGTAGCTTTGTACAGCGAGATAGTCATTGTTGTTTCGTGTACTTTAACAGAGATTTGATAGTGGCTGTTAGTTTTTATGGATTTAACATATACTCTCCTTGGAACTAGATTTACAATATTCTTCTTGGCTGTGTGAATCTATCTTGCTCATGTATCCTAACCCACATCGTAATATAATGCAGGCTTTCAATCGCGTTGGTGGGAAGTCTGGGAATAAAGGTGCCGAAACTGCATTGACAGCTGTAAGTTGCCTGTGATTATGTGACAATTAGATTTTATCCTCAAAACAAGTTCAATGGTATCTGATTCTGCTCAAACTTGTCTGCCTTAATATGTGATTAAAAGGCTCTGAATAATATAATATATAAGTCATTAATTGTTGAAACTTAAACATCAATAACTTAGACTCAGTGTTCTGTTTGCAATAAGTTACTGATCTTGAATGTATATTGTGCTTAATGTTTCAGATTGAGATGGCATCTTTGTTTGAGCACCACCTAAAGCCTTCAGAGTAGACGACTCTTCTTATCGCAACAAGGTTCTGGATTTTCACCTTTAAACAAAATCTCACTCGAATTACCATCCCAACTAGTTACTCCGACTAATAAGGTTAGACATCTAATTTGAAACTGAGCTACGAAGGAGGGGGGAAAAAAGGTCCCTCCACTTCTCGGTTTCCTTCCTCGTCTACTCGTTGATGCTGGATGTAAACATTCTTGTAAAAGCTGCACTTTTGAGAAAATGTTGCACTTTGTTTCAAGTTTTGAGTTTTGGATAATAGTACTCTTTCAAGTTTTGAGTTGTGGACTTCAAATTGGTTCTATGTGAATTGGAACTTCAAAATTGATTAGTTCTCTCCCACCTCCTATCCAAAATATAGGAAAAAGAAGGGAAAAAGGGGTGAAATATATCCGAACTTTGACCGAAATTGTTGTAACAATACCGAACTTTGGAAAGGACCTTTTACCCCTGCACTATTTAATAGTGTATTTTAAAGGTATATATGTGCCCACGTGGACATCATAAATATTGCATCATTATAAATAGTAATGTGTCCACGTGGGCACATATATACCTTTAAAATACACTATTAAATAGTGCAAGGGGTAAAAGGTCCTCCATAAAGTTTGGTATCGTAACAGCAATTTCGGCCAAAGTTGGAGTATTTTTCAGACCCTTTTCCCGAAAAAAAAGTATAAAAAACAAAAATGGCGAAGTCAATACTGAACAAGTAAAAATATACGGAGGGAGTGTTGATTAAATTTTAAGTAATCTTTTTATGGTATGTATTATACTGCCGTAGGTTGATTATAACGATCTTTCTAATGTGTGCTAAAACTTGATTTATCAAGGTTAGTATATACTTCCTCCGTTTCAATTTGTTTGTCTTA
This sequence comes from Solanum etuberosum, assembly GCA_029582245.1. Classification (NCBI taxonomy): domain Eukaryota; kingdom Viridiplantae; phylum Streptophyta; class Magnoliopsida; order Solanales; family Solanaceae; genus Solanum; species Solanum etuberosum. Next base: position 12,349 of record JAJONR010007230.1, read on the forward strand.
CTTTCCTTTTATCCGTTTCAAAAAGAATGTCTCCTCCCTTTTGGCTACTTTTTAATTTCAATTTTCTACTTAACATGTTTAATGCCACAAGAATAAAAGATATTTTGGTACATTCTACATATCTTTAATTTAAGATCACAAAATTCAAAAAAAAAAAATTGTTTTCTTAAACTTCATGTCAAGTCAAAATCAGACAAATAAATTGAAACACGGAGTAAAAGAGTTTCTACATAAAGATGGTAAAAGATCAACTTGCCCTTGGAACTAATGGTCCAAAATTGAAAATTTGTGTATAGGATAGACTATGACAATTATGAAACAAGTTACTCTTAATTCAAACAAAAATATCAATCCACTGCATTTGGAAATTTGAGGTGCAAACTATAAATTGTCTGATCCTAAGCGTTATATCCACTAATGTTAATAAATAATTGACAATATTTTTTTAAAAAGGAAAAATTCAAAATCTTAGATTACAAAAGCCTATATAGCTATTTCAATCATAGCTTAAATCACCTATTAAAATTATAACTACTGTCTCTATCTAACTGTTAAATACACAAATAAATACAGGTCATATGTGAAAAGAGTTGAGATAACAAATATATACTAACAATACAAAGATTAGTGGTGAGCAAGACTTGGTATTTGGGACAAAAATATTCAAAAAAAAGTTCATCTACCTGTGAAAAGATTCTGCAGGCAACTCCGATGAAGGCGTTCGACGTTCGCTTGGTTTCAAGCCTCTCTCTAGACATAGTATATCATGCCAACTTCAATAAGACTAATGTGAGGAATGTTAAGTGCAACAGCGGAAGCTCTGCAGTTCTTACGCAGAAATGAATATCCAACGTCAATGACAAATTTCTTCCAGCAAGAGGACGATCTACGTGCCTTCACATATGAGTGTCCCATTATATATGCAACCCCTGCCTCCTTTGCCTGAACCAGATCTATAAGCTCGTCCCTAACTTCAGGATCCATGCCAGAGTTCTCTGGCAAGTTGAACCTGACTCGTCGTTTCCTGTTTTCATGGTTCCCATCATCGTAAGAAGATCTTACACTTTGAAGTGTCAATGAATTGCTGCTTTGAATGGTGGAACATGTTTCAAAATCCTCATCTGAGATGATAAATGGTGAGTGTGACTGTAGATTTGTGCTTATAACTGCCATCCTACCATCAAGTGATGAACTATTGGGGCTCGATAATTGTGGTTCCACAGCTTCCATTTGGATGAACTCTGCTAGACTTTGGATGAGAAGGTCCTCAAAGTTCCCAGTCTCTTGCTGTGCGTCCTTGTAACCATATCGAACAATGCAACGATACATGCGATATGGTCTTGGGCCAACACGACCAATGAGGAAGCGTTCATCGGATGAGACATAAGGTACAGGAACAGATTTGACGCATATAAACACCACTACGTTATGAAACGCAGGGAGATTTGTGACAAAGTGAGAGAAGATAGGTGGAACTCCTGTTACCAGTTCGGAGTATATTAGACCTATCCCTGGGACGCGGACAATACCAAGGCTCGGACCCAAGCCAAGGATCCATTTCAATGGAACTTTGTTGTGCAGGTCATATTTGTACTTCTTGCGAGTTCCATAGTGCCACACAAGCATGACGGCTAAGAGGATAAAAGAGAGCAAAAGGGATACCCATCCTCCCTGTGGAGCCTTAATGGCTGCGGAAGATAGGTAGAGACCTTCGATGAACCAGAAGAACAGGAGAAAAGCAGCGGCAAATACTAAACTTCTTTGCCACACAAAGATTATAACAAGTGTCATGAGGAATGTTGTGATAAACATAACTGTCATGCAAGCTAGCCCTGAAAAAAAAACGTTTACAAGAAAATTTAATTCAAGAGTTATAGAATGACTCGAATTTAGAAAGAAAAAAATCCAACTATAAAAGGCAAGCTGGACTTTATTAACTGCAGTAATGTAGATAAAAAAGCCCTTGTACACAAGGAATATTTTACTTCTCCATGTCATCCAATTAGAGGAAGGGAGCCTTAGCGTAGTTGGTAAAGTTGTTGCCATGTGACCAGGAGGTCACGGGTTCGAATTGTGGAAACAACCTCTTGAAAATTGCAGAGTAAGACTACATACAGTAGACCCTTGTGATCCGTCCCTTCCCCGAACCCCGCACATAGCGGGAGCTTAGTGCACCGGTCTGTTTTTTTTTTAAAATGTCATCCAATTAGAGAATCCTCCTTGTTCACCATTTATGTTTCAGTTTAATTGTTATTCTCTTTTTGCAAGAGATCTTCTTTATTGGACATATATAAATCATCCAGCACAAGCTTGAAAAAAAAAGAAAATCGGGAAGACACTAAGAAAAGGAGCAGCATTTAGAAGAACAGAATCATGTAAACCAAATCAGATTCTGTAGAGAAAATTGGTCGAGAGAGTTGCTTGATATTTAAAGTCTCATAGAGGGATGTTTAGACTTTAGACCAAATAAGACATCTTTAGCACACAAGAAGCCTTACCGTATGCATTTCCAATCAAAGTTGTATCTTGGAACCCAATAGCCACAACAAGAGTGAGAATCATCAGGATCCAATTTATTTCTGGTACATAGATCTGCCCTTTATGCTTTGAGGTGTGGACAATCTTGACCCGTGGGAAGCAACCTAGTGAATTACATTGCTTGACGATTGAGAATGTGGCTGTGATGATAGATTGGCTGCCTACAATGGCTGCAAGGGTTGCAATAACAAAAACAGGCCAGTATACACCATCTGCATGGATGGCGTAGACCAGCAGTTAGGATTGAATCATTTATCATGAAAACATTAAGCTGTTACAAAGAGAAAAGAAAAAAGAAAAACCAACCAGGTATTGAGCTATAGAAGCTATTTGGAATGGAATCTAGATTTTTTGACAGAAAAGCAGCTTGACCCATGTACTGTATCACCAAGCACGGATACACCACAAATGCAAATGTAATCTGCATAGGACAAAACGAATTCAGATAGACATGGTGTAAGTTCCACGAATCCAACAAGTTAACTAGGACGTTGAACAATATGATGCAGAAAAAATGACAACTACGGACAATATAATCTGCCAGACACCAGGACACTCAGCTTATAGACGAGTACGAGCACAAAGTTTTCACGATCCACAGTTTAATCTACTCCCGCTCCAAGAAATAGTTAGACTTACCCTCATGGAGAAGGCAGAGAAATGACCAAGATCTGCATACATAGCTTCAGTACCTGATAAATGAAAATAATTGGAAATCAGATCCAAAATTCTAGTAAATCTTTATCTCACCGTCATTCAAAAAGTGTCTGCACAAACAACTGCTTTGAATTCTCAAAGTTTACTATGTTTTCTTGTATAAATAACATAAACAGACACTCAAACTTGGCCTCAGCTGGCAAGTAAGCACTCCAACTTTGAGAGTGCACATCTAGACATCTTAACTTGGTCTCAAGTGACAACTAAACACTCCAACTCGTCCCTATTATGTCTCATGGTCATGGACACCCTACGTTGACGTGGCACATAAATTTTGGAGGTGTCTAGATGATCATTTTGTAGGTTGGAGTGTTCAACTGACACAGTATAGACAAGTTGAGGTGTCTAGATGTTCACTCTCAAAATGAAGTGGTTACTTGTCAGAGGCCATGTTTGAGAGTTTGTTTATATATAATGCCTAAATAATTACTGAGTTAAGAGATAATAGACTTCATATACCTGCAACTGAGAGAAGAATACCTCCAAGAGAAATCCAACCATCTTTTCCTGTTTCCCTAAAAAACTTGACGATATAATAGGGCGAAAGAGCAGACACAATTTTGGGATTCCAAATGATAGTGTTGTACAACCCAATGATCATAATTGATATCAACCAGATGAGCACGATTGGTGCAAACAAAAATCCAACCCTGTGGGTTCCAGAATGCTGTAAAGCGAACAGGCCAACCAATATTATGCAATAAAGAAACACCACTCCATCTACAATAAGAGATATTTTGATAGTCAATGCCTTAAGACTGTAGTCAAATGCTGACTAATTGAATCCATCAAAACTAAACACAAATAGGTAAATTACGATAAAGCTACCATGAGTTAGGTGATCTGCAGCAGCCTGTATCCCTGACATCGATGATATAACTGTCACAGTGAAAAGGTATCCTAATTAGAACATATGCTCAAATAGGCTCGACTTAAAGGACTTCAAGCATATAATGGGCCCCACAAAAACTTGGTCCATACTCCTAATTTACTATCTAGAATCGTTCCATGAGTAAGAAACCAACTCATTGAAACGAATTCTAGCTTGTAAATTACATAGTTACACAAGCTAATACCACATAAAATAATACAGTAGTAGTTGTTATAATAGTTTCTACCTGACATTGCAGGTGTCAGAACACCATCGCCTATGACCATACAAGCAGCCAATAAAACAATAACAAGTAATACTGTACGTGACTTTTTATGCTTCTCAAGAAATCTCTTCAACTGTAAACATGCTGTTGACCGCCCAGAGTAGCCATATCTGTAAGAAGATAGCTCCTCGTCAGCTGCTTGTTGGTTGGGAAGTAGACTAAACTTTGCATGTCTACAGAGCAGAGAGTAAAGAGCAAATGAACCACCTGGATGTATATAAGTGTATTCGTCATAGAGAATCAGGTATATGAGTTCTTCCGTAAACATTGACTAACGTAGAGTCTATCTTTAACATACCTTCACCATTATCATCTGCACACAATACGATAAATACATATTTGAGCAAAGGAATGAGTGTTAATGTCCAGAAGATCAATGAAAATGCACCAAATATTGTTTCCGGAGACTGATAATCTTGCAACTTCCCGTCAAATACACTCCTATAGACATAAAGCGGTGATGTGCTCAAATCTCCATATACCACCCCAAGACTTTGGTATGCCAATACTAGATTCCTGGAAATATTCAAAAAAAGGAACTGCAAGGCAAAATATAAGACGCAAGACATTTACACAATCAGTAGTTACACATATTTGAGCTAGTTAATGCTTCTCTCCCTTACGTTCTTTCCTATTCATTGTTCCATCAACACGCCTTTTAGTCAATATTCATTTTAACAATCTTGAAGCTTAAGTTAATTAAATCCTCTATTGACAAAAAAAGCAGCACATAACTCACAATTGAAGTCAAACAACACAAACAGATTCAGTATTAAAGACGGTTAAGAAAAAAGCCTGAGAAAGTAAAATAAGGAAAGATTTTCCACCTTTGATGGAAGCTCCGTTTTCCTCTTTCCCTGTGGAGTTTGTCCACCTTTCCCATCTTTTCCAACTGTATCTATTGACTCATGGGCCCCACCATCGGCAAGCGAAGGAGGATGCTCCAAACTATCTCCCTCATGATTGATACCAACTTGATACATCTATTACAACCAAAAAATTTCGAGCTTATTTTGATATGCAAATAGAGAAAACAAACAAGACAACTCGCCTTTTACAAAAAGAAAGGGGCAAATAAGCAGAGCAACAAAGGAGTAGGCCAGATTGATCACGGATTTAAATGTTGCAAGTTCTAAGACAACATATTCAAATAAGCATTCAAGTAGAAAGGCATGTCTTCAGTCTGCCAGCGGCCAAAGATGTTATATCTAGGATGTCAATAATTTCTTAGTTAGTAACTACTACTACTACTGTTAAATACGAGAGACATCATGGTTTGATGAAAGATTAAGCTATTTAATCATGGTGACCAGCAAAGGCGGCATTAACTGAAGCATTTGTCAAGAAGCTCAGATTCAATGCAAATTCAACTGAAAGCCTCTAATGACAACAAAATTTGCAAACTTCCATCAAGTGCAACAACCATACATGCTCCACGTTTTATACCAAGTCTTTAACTAGATATAACGTTTAAGATGTTCGTTTGACATATATATTACTCACTCTGTTTCAATTTGTTTGTCCTACTTTCCTTTTTACTTTGTGTTTCAAAAAGAATGCCTCTTTTCTTTTTTTGACAACTCTCTAATTCCAATTTTCACATAACATATTTAAGACCACAAGTCAAAAACCAGACAAACAAATTGAAACGCACAGAGTATTATGCACCATGAAAAGTTGTTTAACAATAGAAAAAATCATATCAAAACTTTGAAAGCATCTAATAGCAACAAATTTGCAAACTTTCACCATGTGCATTGTACAATAAGCATAGTTTCTCCATCTTTCATACCAAATATTTAATATGTACATAGTTTAAGATGTTAATTCCACATATATATCATTACGTATCATGCAATGTTGGAAAAATCATATCAAAATTTAAATTTGATAAATTTCAACAAGTTTGAATTCATTAAAAATGTGAAAAATTGTATAGAAACGAAACAATATCTCATATTTAGGAACGCCTAAATGGAAAAACAAAATGCCTATAAACAGAAAGGCCAATCAAAAAACACAAAATTGACACACAAATTCAACTCTACATAATCGGAATTAATGAAAAAAGTGATTCAAATAAGAAGAAGAACGAACTTGCGCGAGGGACGACGGTTGACGGAGAACGGCGACGGCGACGGCGGCGAGGTGTTTGCTCTTAATAATACATGAAGATGGATTTTGAGGGACGATGAAAGGAGATCAAAAAGATGGAGAAATCTCCTTTCATCTCAATTTTTTTTTCAATCAAATGACATTATTATGGGGATACCTCAATTGCATGTCAACCACCACTCTAAACCCATTTGTTTAAAATGTGTTTAACCAAACTTATTACATTACATACTTATCGCCATAATTAGCCCATAAAATTATTGATGATTTTCAATTTTATTTTTAATTTTTTTTCTTTATCTTTCTATTAAAAATGATTGAAATTATCTCTGATATAAGTTTATATTTTTGAATCAGAATATAACACAAGTTATGCTACTTAACTTAATTTCTACGTGATTTGTGTTGTTAGACGTATAAGTTTAGTTCATAACGCATAAATATGTCTTACAAGACATGATTTAGTTCGTATAAAACTCATGATATAAGTTTGATTTCAGAGCTCACGGGGTTATTATCTTTAAGAAGCATAAGATTATGGGCTTTGGCATTTGGGCTGGCCAGCCTAGCCTTGTTTGATAGGTTTGGACTGACTTTTTTAGCTCATGTAAGATCAATGTTTGATAGTATGGGCCAACCCACAACTCTTTTAGGGCTAGGCTTGAAAGAGTTCGAGACTTTGCTTATGAAATTATATTAGATTTTGTTGTTGTTATTGTTGTTGACTATTTTAACGGGGTCGTTGACACTTATACCCTTATTTTGTGCTTGTGTTTAATTTTGATCTCTTAAGGCAAATAATTTTTCTTGCAGGACATAAATTTTTGCATCTTAATATTTCATTATTTATGTTTTGTGTCTTTAAAGAACTTATGCTTCGCTAAACATAAGCTTGATTACCAAGAACAAAATTGAAAGACCAACTCATTTGACGAACCGAAATTAAAAATCAGCCCGTTTGAAAGACAAAAGTGTATTATTATTATTATTTTTAAAAGTACATCTAATTGGCAAGTTAACTCGTTGCAGTTTATCTCCAAGCCCTCTGAGGCTAAGCTGATCCATATTGACAGATCTACTCAAACTCTTGGAAGATTGAGATGGATGGTCGTCCACTTGTCTTCTAAATATATAACAACAACAACAAAGTATATTGACATAATATATCTTATCGATAATAATAACAATAATAATAATAATAATACAAATAAAGCCTTATCAAAATTGTACCATTAGCTAATTTAAAACACCACCTAAAAAGATAGTCTCTTTATGAAGCAATAATAACAGCTAGCAAAGTAACTACTTATTACCTATTATTCATTTATTACTTAGGACATAAGAAATTAAATTTCATAATTAAGGAACTTAGAAGAATCCAAAGGATATTGCAATGTGGTCAGATGCAGAGTAACTGTTAAATATCACTTCCAAATGACACTAAAAAAAACAGGCCAATAATCACAATCCAACTAGTATGGTAACCTATTATATAAGGGGACTGAGTAGTTCTGAAACAACGATAAAGTTATCTTATCGTAATCTATTGATTACGAGTTTGAGTCGTGAAAGCAATTACTAATACTCATATAAGTTAGATAGTCTATAAGACATTCCTTATGGTGAGGGCCTTTTCTGAATCATGCTAACGCAGAATGTTTTGTACATTAACCTGTCATTTTTAATTAATTGGAATCTAAATTTGGTTCATGAACAATTGAAAATTGCATATCAAGTTCATGTATTCATTCCTAAATTTAGCTATTCCTTTATGCATTTGACTACTACTAGTTGTTTTCAAGAGGTTGCCTAACATATCCTTAAGAGTATATTAGGTATGATACCAAAGTTATGTTTCATAAAATTAAAAAAATCATGAAAAATATTTTCTAAATTAAAGATTAATAATTCTATTAGCAAAATGGGGATTTTTTATGAAAATTTTGAGTGTTAAAGATTGATTGAGCATGCAGAATGAAGTTGCAAGTTTTAATTTTGCGTGATTCAAACTTTTCCAAAATAGTTGGTGATTCGAATTGTTTTCTTCTCGACGATAAAATTTATCCCCATCATCTCGATTTGATATCGCTCTCGTAGTCCCCATTGAAACAGTGTTTTACCTCTTAGATATCCAGTCAATTTCGATGCATTTCACGAAGAGCCAACTAACTCTAAATGAGATAGTTATATTTCACACCTAACCATAACTCACCTACTTATTATTCAACATCATTCTATCGAACCTAGCTCCTCTTAATTTCACCCAACTAACCTTCATTTTGATCCAATATTATAAACTTATAAATTTTTAAATACATATATAAATAAAATTATTAAATTCTCGTGAATTCATAAATTATAAATTACATGTAAATCCCCCTATGTTGCAAAAGCAAATGCATGGAATTTAATGCAATAAGGTCAGTTGTACGAGGAAGTCGCTAAGAATCATTTATTAATTTCTTCAAAGGTTTTAAATGAAAATTCATTGAATCAAAAGGTCGGTCACATGCAAAAAAAATTTTAATATAATAAGTATCTTAGAAGAATGATTTTTAACTCAAAATAGAAACTGTTCAAATATTTATTTTTTCATGAATAGGAATCTCTTTTTAAAAAAATAATAATTTCGAACCATGTCCATTTAAGTTTATTTAGTGTTATTGTGGAAACACGTATCATGGACAATACTTTATATACTTTTTTCTTTCTGGTCTTTATGGTCTTTAATTTTGAATAGGTATAAATAAACACTTTAATTTGTAAAATTAAATAAGTAGACACACATATTCTACGTGGCAGCATAATACATGTAGGATGCAAACTATCGTGTAAGATGTCACATAGAACGGATGTGTTTATTTGTTTAATTTTATACAAATTTAAGTGACTATTTATGCATATCAAAATTAAAGGACATAAACATCAGTTGAGTTCAAATTACAGAATACATTTATGTATTATGTATTTCCTTCATCTTTTAACTTCTATATTTTTATTATTTTTTAATTTAGAGAACAAATTAATGGATATACATTAATTTGTCAAACATGTAACATAAGAAAAATCTTGGTTCTAGTCTTATAATTACTAGATGAATTCATTGTTTCCAAGTCAAAGGACAAATTCATTTTGATTGCTTGACTAAACCTTATAAACTTATTCCACTTTTGAATTGTTCATTAGCCAATGGAGTTTTAGGTTAATATCAAAAAAAGGTTATAATTAAATGAGTTGAAATTATAAGAAGTTGAAGAATTATAATTGGTTTGGTTAAGTTGCAAGGAAGCTAAAAATGTTTAGTTTTTTCTTTAAGAAAATGTTTATTCTAAAGAGTTAATGTACTTGGTCAAGTTTTTAGAAAATATATATATGTGCTTTTAAGTAGTAGTAGTTGTCAGTAAAAGCATTTTTAGAATTTTAATCGAGCATAATTTATGACTCTAATATATTAATTTTAAAAAAAATCAAATTAATTAGCCAAAAATTATTATTATTCAAAAGTATTATTTTTTTTAAAACAGACAAATTTTGAAAGTTTTATCGAACAAGCTGTTAAATTGTGGAGTTAGTTGCTTTTGAATATCAAATGGTTAAAAAAAAAGATTGAAATGATTTGAAATTTATTACCAAGAGGGTGGGTGGGATGGTTGAGACATGTGATATCTTCATTCTTAGTCAGAAATCACAATTTCAAATTTATAAATTAAAAACTTCTTGATAAACTGTGTTTTATCTTCTTAGTAAATCTTTTCTACGTGAATATAAATTATTTGAGTTGATAAATTTTGAATACTAAATAATCAAACAAAAATGTTTAAAATGATTTAAAATCATATTAGTAAGAAACCTTTAGTTTGAATCTATTACTCCATCTGCTTTAAATTATCTATTGTAATCGTCTTCTACACCATAAGAAATTATGAGGGTTTCGACTATTTTAACCTTTACAGTATTTGAACAGTCATAACATCACTCATAATCAAACAATTTATAACTCTCAAGATTAATCTGCAAATCACGATTAATAATTTGAGACGAATAAAATAATTTGAAGCAAACATTTGAAACAAAGAAGTCCTTTTTTTTTTCTTCTTATAATAAAAAAGAATGATGACAAGAGGGACAAGTGGAAAGTGTGGGGGAAGGGGGTAAGAGACAATGTTGTCTAGGGGTGAAGAACCTTGGACAGTGTGACAATCTCTTGTTTTACCAAAAACAATCAACATGCAAATCATCTTGCCCCACTTTATTTCTTAATTCATTGAATTCACCCAAATTCCAACACCCCCACCCCCTTTAACCCCATACCCCCTCCCTTTCTTGTCCATTTCTAATATTTTTTCCGTTTTAATTTATCTGACATAGTTTGATTTGATACAGAGTTTAAAAAAAAGATTTTCTTTTGAAACGTATGATCTAAAATAAGTTTCAAAATTCGTGTCAAGTCAAACGGTACTATACAGAATAGCTGGAAAAAGTATTCTTTTGAGACGGACTAAAGAGGAAAATGAGTTATATAAATTGAGACAGACGGAGTACTAGGCCTACTATATATAATATGAGAAACCAAACTAGCAAAATATATTCTCAAAAGATACTTTGTAACCACTATAGATCCATCAAAATCTCAAAAACCAAAGGCTAATATCTCATAATCCCCCAAAACCAAGAAATATCAATGTCACAAAACAATACAATCCCCCCCCTAAAACCAATAAACATCAGTGTCAAAAATCAACATTTTATTTAAATCAAGAAAAGGCCAGATTCCCACAACTCTGCTCTACATCATTCCAAAATCTTTCACTTTTTCCCTTTAAATTATACCCTTTAGTGAAGACACCATACAAAATTTTGTGATTTCATTTTCAAGAACTCTTATTAAAGATTGGATTTTTGGAAGAGTAAATTTTTGTTTTTTCATTTGGTGTCTGAAATCTGCATAGAAAGTTTTATTTCGAAGGTAAAGTGCTTCCTAGTACTCCTCAGGCCGGCTTCATATTCAGGTCTCGAATTCAAAACCTCACAAAACAAGATCTTTAGGAAATCACAAGATTGATTCAATTCATGACCTCTTATTAAGAAACTCACATCCTTCTTGAAGTTTCTTCATTTCCAAAGCTGAAACTCGAGGCTTCTGATTAAGAGTTTACGACTACTAATGAGCATGGACATGGAATCATCTGAGGGAAAATGGAGATCATCAAAAGGGTTTATTAATTTGGAGGAACATCATCAATATTTCAACAACATTATGGAAGGCAATAAAATGGAATATAACAGATCATTTACACAAGGACATGGCAAAAAGATGTTGTCAATGAGTTATTTTAGCTTAGAGTCAATAATTTTGCTACTTGGTCTTACAGCATCTTTGTTACTTTTGCCATTGATACTTCCACCATTGCCACCACCACCTTTTATGTTGTTGTTAGTCCCAATTTTCATTCTTGTTGTTCTTATGATCTTAGCTTTTATGCCTTCTAATGTTAGAAATGTGACTTACTCATATCTTTAATTGTGGTTTAGAAGAAAATATCAAAGTAGATTCACTTGTTTTTACATAATGATAATACATTTTTTCAATCTCTCATTCATCTACTTTTTTTTATTTCTTTTGATAACTGTGGTGTTCGTGGTCAGCTTGCCTCTCTCACCAGTATATGTATCGAGTAATTTTGTCTATTAACGATTTGAAGGAATAATTAATAACTCTGTGGTGTTCATGGTCAACTATATCTCTCACCAGTATATGTATAGAGTAATTTTGTATATGAAGGATTTGAAGGAATGATTAATGACTCTACCTATTTGAACATAAATTTTATGATTCTCAATTTACTTTATTGATCGATATACTACACCTAGATTCTAATCTACCTTATGGCCATATTCAATATGGTGAAATATTGTTGTTTCGAGAGTTTATTTATCAAATTCTCTTGGCCTTGTGTACTTTTTTTTCTTCATAATGATGGTTTTGTGGCACACCACAACTAATTTTGCGATCTTTCGTCAATATAGATATTGGGTAACTCTAACATTTTAGATCAATTAGGGTTACAATCTAATTTGGGATGATAAATACTTGCTCACATAAAGTGTTTATACAGAATTAACCTCATAGTTAGTTAAAAACTAATGTGAAAAACTAATCACTTAACTATAATTAAGTGATAAACAGATGTTAGTATGCAATACACTTGTTTTAAATTCAGAAAAGGATTATATTTGTTTGATATATTTTTCCTCATACACCGTTAAGTCTCATGTCACCACTTTTGTCATCCTACATGGTGACATGAAACTTAACAGTTCAGGATAAATATGTGCCTAAAGTTGGATGACAAGGACAAATATATCAAACGAGAGGAAAAATATAATCCTTCTTTGAGAATACAAAGGGCAGTTGATTTAGTGAACACTCAATTGAGAGTTTCAATGTTATGAAATTTGTGTGGGAATAAAAAATTGATCTCATTTAAATAGTGCATAATTCTCATAATACATGATTACAAACAGATTTATCACTATTCTTGATTCCCTTTAATAAAAGGGAAAAATAAAGAATCTCAATCTGCTTTGGACTTATGGCAATCCCTTCTGCTTCAGAACATTAACCTAATAGGCTTATCAGAAGCTGCAGGTCAAAAATACATAAACTATTAAAACCCAAAATTGCATGAATGGATCTTCCATTTCCCAGTTAAGTTTAACTCAATGATGATGCAACTTCAATGGCACTGCCTAATGGCCATGCTGCTTCAACAAAGGAATTCTTGTATTCAACTTTTTTCACCAATGTGATTTCTTGCTGAGGTTGAAGTCCTGCAAAGTAAGAAATAGTATTGAATAACGTATTGAAATGAATGTCGTGTGAACTTACTGAAATATGAAGCTAGTTTTTACTCACCGAATCCATCTACAAGTAGAGTGTACTGATAGACCAGATCCATGCATAGGTATGGAAGGTTATCAGTTTCTACACGAGGAAATTCAGATTTGGCACCCTCAAGTCCAGTTGCACAAGCACGATTAGCTGCACTTTCGTAATCAGCTGGGCGAACTTTTGCAACAGCTAAACTTGGATTAATAATACCAGCCTATGCCCACAACATATAACATTTGTGTCAGAGACATACAAGGAAGAGAAGTTTCTAACTCATTAGATTTAACTACAGTGATTCATACCTCAGCAGCTCTGTCAAAGAAAAACGAAGCAACAAACATATTCTTCTGTCCATCTCCTCCTCCACCATTCCACACGCCACCAAAGGTACATTTCATGTGGGTACATGCTGGTTCATTAATTTTCAGAGCCTTTAGAGCTACCTCCCTACAAGTACTCATGCTTGAACCTTGAGACGTGGCCGATGCTGGGTAAACTGCTCCTCCATACTTGTATGTCCCTGCAAAAAAAATATTGTTCATCTTCAATGAGATACTTGCTAATCCAGGAAAATAAATACTTACTTTTCTAATTACAGTATAACAGGCTCAATGTAAATTAAGGAACAAGTGCTCCTATTTTCTGCAACTTATCTGTGTGACTAAGATAAGATATGAAAATTCAGGTAAGGGGAGGGGGGAGTTTTTTCTCTTTGTTAACCTCCGCCTTTACGTCTTACAGATAGAAATGATGCTTCCAGAGAGCACTGCATCAAAAGAAACAAGTATAGAATGATCATTGCACCAGGAGAGAGATAGTAAATACCATGATGGCCCCCCAAGATGCAAGGACTTCCAGATTCACCGGACACCTTCAAGATCTCAGCTCGAGCTGCTAGTAAACCATAGTGCAAATAGCTGTAAGCAATAAATATAGATCACATTAAGCCTGTACAGCGAAGATGACAAAATACCAGATAAGCCCACTCTGAATAACAAGACAAATATGATCTTGCCAACTAGAAGGATCACAGGTTCATCCTGATCAAAAAGTTGGAGAGCACAAAATGGGTACACTGACATTCTCTAATATCATCACATAAATTATGTATAGAAGATGAGAAGGACCTGTGAACATAAAGGTAGTATTTTGTCCCCTTCAAATACATTTCCTGAACGTATGTATCCTCTCCATCTGATATCTTTGGAGCTTTTTGGCCATCTGACTCTGAGATGGCATACGCCATTTGCACAGATCCACCACCAAGATCAACCACTCCAACTGTATCGGAGTATTTCTTTCCCAATTTGCCTAATAAATAATTGATGGTTACCTGCATTAATATCAGAAACTAAAAAATCAGCTGGCTATACAATTGGTTGACCCATATATTAGACTGAAACATGAGGTGACACAAATTGTATAACTAATATGGTTGGGGGGGTTAAAGATCAAAGAGTAATAAAAGTATACCATTTTTATTCAAATATGCAAATAATCCAAAATAGTAAAACATTTTTAGTTAAGAAAGTAGCCTCCACAACCTTTTCTAATATATTCTCCAAATTGCATCCAAAGATACTTGATTTTCAGATCTCAGAAAGTTTTTTTCGAGTGCGAAATGGTTCAGAAAGTATTTATTGTACATACTTCTAAACAAAACACTTAAAATGTGCAATGCCACTCTAGTGCTTCAAAGGATAAAAGTGAAGGGGAGATTTATTGATTTGTTTTTGTCATGCAGGATTAATACTACATAACCACGCCTTAATCCCAAGCAAGTAAGATCAGCTATATGAATCCTCTCTAATCGAATCGCTTCTTTCAAGATCATCTCAGATCAAAGTTATACAAAATAAAAACAAATGTAGAAGCTCTAAAAGTTCTTTATATCTTCTTTGACGAACATATTAAAAATCTCAAACTAAAAGACTGAAAACATAGGAATTAAAGTAATCATACTAACATGACTAAAACATATTCCCAATTAATTAGTATCCTATATAAATTTTTGTCTTCCAATGTGCCCTATTTTTTGCTAAGCTTGCAGGGATCCAAGAGAATGTAGGTCTTACGAGATAATTTCCTTTCATTTGATTTTAGGTCTACCCCGTCCCTCTTTAACATCCTCACTCTCTGCGGTTCTAATGGATTGCTTCTTCTCATGCAGGATTACTAATATTGCCAAAATGGCCTAAGGCAATGTTCAATTGCATAGGATTGAATAGGGCAATTCATTCTATTTTCTTAACCTATCTTTTATTTCAAACAACATAGGGTAGAAAACAGAATATTTTAGGAGACCGTAGTACTTCTACCAGAAATCACATAGGTTGGAAAATGAATGTCATGAGAACAAAGTGTTAAGATGGAGAAAGAAGCCCTTTAGTTGTATTTTGTCAATAAATTACATTGCTCATCAAATAAATGCAAGTCCTTCTCTGGTTCAACAGTTCCACCTTGACATGGATATTCATTAAACTTGTTTTTCGATATGTTGCTATTCATTTAAATTGTTAAAAGGAATTTGAAGATGTTCATTAGTAATATTGAATTATCTATGTAAGGACCATAACTCTTCCTTTTGCTTAAAAAAAGAGAGAAAAGAGAATCTACTTTTATCATCTTTAAACCTGAACTTGAACTAAAAATTTACTCTTTATCATGCTGATAATGCTAAAACTTAGCAAAAAGATCCAATAACCAAGACTAAACAACATCACGTCAGAGGGAACTAGATTCACTAACAACCAGAAAAATGAATTCAAGACCAGAGATCACAACCATTCTCCCTCAATGTTCACTTTTCTTTTAATAAGCTATAAAGAGCTCAAATTTATATTAAGGAAGCAACTCTTGTGTCGAATAATATTTTAATCTATAGAGAAGCTCATAACAGCTTGAAGTTCATTCACATACCCACTGGTAAGCACCCTCCTGATTTCCATCAAGAACAGTGACCGCGTCCGCTTTTGCTTTGAAGCTGCTTTTGCTCTTCAGGAAATCCCTCACCTTCAAAACACATTTACATTTTGTTCTAAGTACTGACAAACTTAAGTAGAAAAAGCCACTTTAAATTATAGCATAAGACATGCCCAAACAGATGAAGGTCTAGGATGTAAAACAAAACAAGCTTACCTCTTGAAGAATCCTGTCAGATGCATCACCTTCCAACTGCCTCAAACCTGCAGTGGCCTAGATAAACTGCCTATCAGTATTGAGCCTATGGGCAGGCTAAAAAGGTTAAACTTCAATTATACGAAATTTCTTTAAACAATGTTCACTAACCCCAACTCTCACTGGTGTATTACTGCGCAAATTGCGTGGAACTACATTCTCTGCGTCCTTTAGAAGTGGTAGAAGAGAATCCGCAGCAGCCACAGGGTCACTAGCAAATGAACTCAGACCTGGTTTTTTCTGGTACAAAAGCCAAATATAGATGAACATCTGCTGCTAATAGAAAGCTTTTCCACAAAATCTAGGGATTCATATGTAATGTAACAAACTAGAGGGGGAACACATAGGCTGTTCGCAAAGATTTTCAGACTTCACTGGAGATGCATTTCAATCAATCTATCAACTACATATCAATCAGAAACATAATCAGTGATAGAGGTGCTTGAGTTCTGTGTTAAGTTTGATTTTCAAAACTTTTTGAATGGCTTTTATTACTAGGCTTGGAATGTGTCTCACTGCCACCCATTATCAAAAACATCAGCAGAGGCAGATACAAGAGTAGTTCCACTTAATTAGAAGACCCCCACCAGACAATCAAACAAAATGGATTCAACTCTTTATCCATATACTACTTTTATTCCTTACCAAAATATATCTACTTTATTTTGTTTTTGACTTAATACATAAGGTCTGAGCCAGACACCACAGGTTTGGTCGAACTTGCTGCGTCCAAACTAGATTCTTCGGGATCAACAATATTATTCAGCTATAAGCTAGTCGAATATCAAGCTATAGCTCAAAGTTCCTTGCTTGCATAGTAAACTTTGATTACACTAACAGGGCATATATACTCAGTATAATTTTCTCAACTGTCTGGCAAAGAATGTTCAACTCAATCACTGCTTCCAAACTAGATCCTACTGGGATCGACAATATATGAATCCACCATAACGATTAAATAAATGCAAAATAGAAAATTACCTGCACGAAAAGCTCGAGTTCATTGCCAATGGGAACAAGATCCAAATTTTCATCAAAACAGAAGACATGAACTCTACTACCCGAACTTCCAGCATCAAATATAACCGCATATTTCATAGATCCGAGATTCGGCGAAAATTTCCGATTAAGCGATTCCATCGAATCAGATGGATAACGCGTCGGCATTACATAAAGCACTAGAGAAACGAGAAACAACGGAACACAAATCACAAGGATCACACCTTTATACCTCTGGATCTTATCGGAGAATGACTCACCACCATACTGTCTGTTGTTTCGCTTCATTGTCTTCTCCATTTGAAGTGGATCGAGCTGTGCCTCTAAAAGCTCGGCTGCCGAAGGTGATCGGTATCGGATCTTGCCGTTTCCCGGCGCCGGAGTCTCCTGGGTCTCCAGCTCGAATTCTTCACAGTCCTTTTAGGTCTCTGGATCACAAATGCTGCCGCCGATCAGAGACTACCGGAAGGATAAGCAAATGAAAAATCCACCGGGAAGAAGAGAGACGATATACCTTCAACTCTACAGACAATTATAACTGCTAAACTGGATGCTCCATTTGATACCCGAAAAAAAACCCAACTCAAACCCATTTGGCCATACCACATCCGTCAGTTCGGTTCGATTTTGAAGTTTATTTATCAATTTTATAGACATACTAAACAAGTTATAGAATCATTAAGATATAGTTTTATCAAGTTATAGATTGTTATCATTGATATAATCACTTAGAACTAAAGTGACGAACCATGTATGTGAGTTGACAAATTATATTTTTCTCAAAAGTAAATTCCGACACTTTGTAGAATTACCGAGAGTTCGAGACAGTCAGAAATGAAAGTATGACACTAAACTCTAAGTCAAAGACTTTATATACCGAATAGTATAAACATAATTCATTAATTTATTATCGGGTTATCGATTATCTCCTCAAACAGTTAACAATCAATAGTCTAATATAAGCAAAAAAATCAAAATCGTAATTGAAATTACTATACCAATAACTTTGGATTCGAATTATTGATCTCGATTCGATTTTAGATAATTCTAGCTCACATGGTTGACTACTAATACTTTCACGTGATTAATGAGAGTTGAATTTCTCGCCTTATGAATCTCCAATTGATTAGTTGAACCTTCATTATTACTGCTTAATTTAATTTTTTAACTAATATGAAAGAAATCTCGACCAACTGAGTATTTTAAAAATTAATATTCTAGTAACTAATTATTAATACATCTTTATCTTTACGAAATCGGGTAAAATCCACTTATACTTTATACTAAAGTTTCTACTCCTTTCAAAATAAAAGTAAGATATGCAATAATTAGAAAGCAAACCATTTATTGTAATCCATGTAGAAAGAATTAATGAGCAAACCATATATTTGTTTTAATTTGTGATATGCTTACTTGAGTCGAAAGATGAGAATATATCAGAATCAACCTCTCTATTTTCATGGGGTGATAGAGACAAGGCGAGATAGGGTGTATTAGAGTAGATGTGGATAATTTTTTTGAGTTTATAGCTTATTGAGTTCTGAACAAATTATTGCACACATAGGATCCATTTTGTTAACACAAATACAAATTTTAGATAAAAGCTACTAGATTCTATCGAATTGGTAATAAATACTCTACTTCCACCTCTGTATTGAAGGATGATAGGAACAAAACGTTACATATGAAACTTGTTTTTCCTGCTTTTACCAGAAAAGACATCTATCTTAAAAGAGATTTATCATATCATGTGATAGAAGGCTTCTTTTTTGGAAATATTGTAGATTAAGACCCAATAATTCTTGTATTTGTGTGGCTATCATTGGTTCCACAAAACAAGAAGCAACACAAGTCTTTTACTTTTAACATTTCAACAAAAACTACAAGTGTCTCTAATGCTTCCCACTCCTCTTTTTTCCTCCCACAAACCCCAAAATCACTCACAAAATAATGGCTTTACAACAACCATTTCTATCTGAGTTACTCCACTCATCTTCAAAGAGAACAACACTCCCAAAAAGTTCACTTTTTTCTCTACAAATACCTCAAAGATTCAATCTTTATCTTCAAAATAAGCAAATCAATAAACAAGGAAGAAGTTGTTATGCAATTGCTGAGAATCTTGAAGCTGAGGATCAGAGTGTGATTTTGGAAAATTCAAGTTTAGATGAATTGAGGGGACAAAGGGAAATTGTTGGTTATGATTGGACTGAAGAATGGTATCCTTTGTATTTGACTAAGAATGTACCTGATGATGCACCTTTAGGTCTTACTGTGTTTGATAAACAAGTTGTTTTGTATAAAGATGGAAGTGGTGAACTTAGATGCTTTGAAGATAGATGTCCACATAGGTAAAAACATACTATATGTTTGTGATATATTGTGTTTTCATCGTCACAGTCCAGTGTACAAAGCATCTCGTGTTACATATCCTTTTACAAATAGTATTAATTAAACGTATAGGTCACTCAGAGATAACTTTGTTGTTCAAGAATTTAAGATTTTAGCATGATCTTGTTATGCATAGACATTTCTTTTTTACTTGTTCCTTGTTGCCTTGACAATCCCTATTAGGGGTTTGTTTTACTTAATTATTCTTATTAGTTATGCTTTGAAAATTTTAAGTATGACTGCTAATACTTTATGTAGTTACTTAATTTCTCTTGATTTGCTAAAATGGATAAGTGAAAGTAAAATCTATGTTTGGTACAAGGGACAAGTACAAAAGGAAAGTAGGAAGAAGCGATTTGTAGCAACCACGACTTGAGTTACTAGTCGTTGGAAAGTCTCACAAGACGGATGAACTCCCTTTTTTTTCATCATACTATGGTGGAAAAATATATGTTTTCCAACACCTATAATGATGTATTTATATGTTATAACTAAAGTATAGGATGACGACAAGTTAATGGTCTACTTAGCACCTCTTATGGCTGGACCCGACCATAGCATTTTCCAATGGTTAATGTGGTTCGAGTTGAAAGCAACGAGTTCAAGCAGAATCCACCCTTCACTTATTGTATCCTCTTGAAATTGCTCAAATGAGTGTAATAACATACAAAACTTTCCTCTTTAGTTTTGTTCTTGTTAAGCTGCTGAATGTTAACTGAATTTTCCGCGCTTCCATAACCTTAGAGTGAAATATGATGTTTACTAGAAGTATTTTAGTACAAGTATGTTGTGTGTTTTCATGAATGAAGCTTGATATGAGTTCGATTCACGATAATGTATCACTGTCAGTCTGTTATATTTTAATTCTTCATATCTGTTGATAATGTGGGAAATAATCCTCCTTTAGTGTTCCCTGTCTTTCCCTCTATCTGGTATGTATCTTTTGTCTATCTATTAGTTTTGACGGAGTGACAAAGGGCTGAATCTCAGTGGTTCGTGACAGTATGGTCATTCTGCCACTTATAATACCCCGTACTGTCTATCTATTAGTTAAGGATTCAACTAAATTGACTTCTAGATTGTCGCGAGATCACCTCTTTCAGCTTTACTTCTATGCATTTCATAACAGTAACTCCGGAATCGTGACAAATTCATTCTGAATTCAGATTAGCCAAACTCTCTGAAGGACAACTGTATGATGGCAAACTGGAATGCTTGTATCATGGTTGGCAGTTTGACGGAGATGGTAAATGTGTCAAGATACCACAGGTTGGTTTTATATATGCATTTTCGTTTATGTTTCATGTTGCAAATGTTATACACTCGATATTCATTTTTCGTCTTTGATTTTGTTCCGTCTAGCTACCTGAAAATGCTAAAATTCCTCGATCAGCTTGTACGAAGACATATGAAATTCGGGATTCCCAAGGAGTAGTCTGGATATGGATGTCTCACAGAACACCACCTAATATTAACAAAATCCCCTGGTTTGAAAACTTTGAGAGGGAAGGATTTCGAGACATTTCTACTATTCATGAGCTCCCTTATGATCACTCTATTCTTCTCGAAAATCTCATGGATCCTGCTCATGTTCCGATATCACACGATAGGACAGATTTTACAGCAAAAAGGGAAGATGCTGGACCACTGTTTTTCGAGGTGACAGAAAGGACTAACCGGGGGTTTGCTGGCTGGTGGGGTAAGGAAAAGGATCAAGGCAAAGCAAACTATACTCCGAACTTCTTACGTTTTGAAGCTCCTTGTGTTCTTCAGAATAATAGAGAAATTGTTGATGAAAGTGGGGAGAAGCATTACTTTTCAGGTCTTTTTCTTTGTAGACCATCTGGTCAAGGGAAATCCATGCTTATTGTTCGGTTTGGGAATACAAGAAAACGAACTGGGATACTTAAATTTATCCCAAACTGGTTCTTGCATCAGAATGCAAGCAAGGTTTTCGAGCAAGATATGGGGTTCCTTTCGTCACAAAACGAAATCCTGATGAAGGAAAAGGTTCCAACAAAGAAACTATACTTGAACCTTAAGTCGTCGGATACATGGGTAGCTGAATACAGGAAGTGGATGGACAAAGTGGGGCACGGAATGCCTTATCATTTCGGTCACAGCACCATTTTCCTGCCCCAACAACCTGCTGTCGTTGAGCACGCCCCTGCTGGTTTCGTTGCCAATTTTTCAGCTGCTCAGCCAGCTAAAGGAGGAATCGGTGGAATATATGCTCCGAACCCCGCCAACAGGTACTTCAGGCATGTTGTACATTGCAGGGACTGCAGCAATGTTGTTAAAGCTTTTGAGACTTGGAAAAAGGCCCTCTCTGTTATCGCTCTCGTGTCAACTGCATTCGCGATTCTAGTGTCTGGAAGACAATGGAAGGCCTTACTTTTGCTTTCGACATCGCTATGTTTAGCTGGTGCATATGCTTGTTCAACAGCCATTGCAATGAACACAACCAACTTCATAAGGACTCACAGAAGATTGTAAAAGTATGTATATAATAGCTATACTCAAATTGATGTCTTTCATGTAAAATAGGATCCAGGTTTATATGCTTTTCATACATACTGCTCCCTCCGTCCCAATTTATGTGACACTATTTGACTTGACATTAATAAGTAAATCTCATATTATCTCTGCTATGCTTGATCAATCCGTATGCTTCTTAAGGAAATTGAATTTTCGCAGGATGTTGGTGCAACTATCTACCTGGACGAGGTGCATGCAAGTTGGTCTAGACACTACAGTCATAAAAAAAAAAACTAAGTTCTAGATGATTGCTTAGCTTTGATGGGAAGAGTTACTCGGTACATGTGTTGCTGAGAGATAATAAGTACTCAATGAAAAGTCGAGGTGTGTGCAAGTTGACGTAATCATTTGTTCTCTTGTAATAAGGTTTTGCCATGATTTAACTAAGTTCTTTATTTCCATTGTCCATGAGAGCTTATGGGATTGCTATTATTTGGTATGTAGAAGTATCTAAATATGTAAGCCAATTAACACATACAACACTGAAATAGATCATAAGAATTAAGTGATAAGTTTGTTCATTATATATACTTATGGCGACTTCAGATACACATGACTGAGATTTATAGCAATTTTTATATGCATATCAAATGTGAATTTTCAACTTCAATCGCATGCATTTGAATTGTTCTCAACACCATCATCAGTCCACTAAGTATAGATTTTGGGTTGGGTCCTTTGTTTTGGGCCAGGCTAATTTTGCTTTCATATTTTTTGGAGCTTATATAAAGTATAGTCAAACCTCGTTATAATGATAGTATTTCTCTGAAAATTTCATGACATTCACGGTGAGGTGGTTGTTATGTATATTGATACTTGATGTTTAGATCTAATTTAGTTGTTATAAACAAAAGTAGGCATAAAATTAGTTTAACAATTTTTTTTTGTATCAAGAAGAAGAAATGTATTTGTTAATCAATTAAACAAAAAATAATAATAATAGAAAGAATATGAATACAGAAATGACAAACACCAATAGCCTTCTATCACAAGGTTATGACCATAACTCGATGAACATTATTTAAATATAATTTTTTTTTCTTTTAGATATTTGTACTTGAAATTTACCGTGTGCATGACCTTAATGATGATTATCATAAATTTTTTAATATTTTATTTTTATACATAATATATTTCTTACAAAATATTTAAGTACTACGATTATTATAGAGGAATAATTTCACAAAGTGTATACCACCATATAATGAGTCACTTATGTTATAGTGAAATAAAATATAACATCAAAAATGATTTTTGAAGAAGATCAAGCCATTATAACGCAACATTGTTATAATGAATGACTATTATAACGGGAGGAGCAAAATATAACATTAAAATCGATTTTGAAGAATATAAAATTAAAAATATATTCCAAAAAAAATCAGGCTATCATAGTGAATTGTTATTATAACGAATAACTATTTAATGAGAGAAGTATGTCATCAAAATTTGATTCAAATGAAATTAGGCTGTTATAGCGAAATGTTGGTTATAACGAATGACTATTATAACAAGTTTTGACGGTATAACCTTGTCCAAGCCCATTAGAGCCCAAAAATCCGAACAGGCTTTTTTCTTTCCTAATAAATAAAATCTTTGCGAAACCCTAATTTCTTCCTTCCTATCTCTTCCTCTTTCTGCAGAGAACTCTTCAGCTTCACTTCTCTTCAACAATCAAATGGTATGTTTCTGTTTATGTCTGATTATACCTTAAATTTATCGTATTTTATTCGTTAATGGTGTTTTAAATGTTAGTTAATTGGATAATAATGCTGTGTTTGCTTGAATTTCTTAGATTAATTCTTAATTAGTAGTGACTTTTGTGTTAATGTACGGAGTATTAGCTCAATTGTGATGAATTAGCAGTACTATTTTTTGTTTAAGTAGTAAAAATCTGTTTTTTTTTGTAAATCTGAATAACTAATTACCAGAAAGATAATTTGATGAATTGGGTTGAGCTGTTAGGTCTCAGGTTCGAATCCCGGGTGTCGTAAAAAGATTGATTTTTCCTATCTGTTTGAGCTTTGGGGGACAGTGATATTTGTGGACTCCATGATTGTAAAAAGAAATTCAATGTAGTGGGTTGAGCCGCGAGGTCTCAGGTTCAAATCCCGTGTGTGGTTAAAAGATTGATTTTTTCCTATCTGTTCAAGCTTTGGAGGACTATTACCTGTGGATACCATGGTTGTAAAAAGAAATTCAATGTAGTGGGTTGAGCCGCATGGTCTTAGGTTCAAATCCCTGGTGTGGTAAAAAGATTGATCTTTTCCTGTCTGTTTGAGCTTTGGGGGTCAGGGTTACCCGTGGACGCCATGATTGTAAAAAGAAATTCAATGTAGTGGGTTGAGCCGCGAGGTCTCAGATTCAAATCCCGGGTGTGGTAAAAAGATTGATTTTTCCCCATCTGTTCAAGCTTTGGGGGACAGTGTTACCTGTAGACACCATGGTTATGGTTTTAAAAAGAAATTTAATGCTGTGGGTTTAGCTGTGACGGGTCAAATCCCGGGTGTGGCAAAAAGATTGATTTTTTCGCATCTGTTCAAGCTTTGGGGGGCAGTGTTACTCATGGACGCCATGGTTGTAAAAAGAAATTCAAATAAATAAATTAATTCTCTCAGAATTTCTTATGTGTTTTATCAAATTGTTTTTCAGATTATCTCAGAGAAAAACAGGAGAGAGATCTCCAAGTACCTCTTCCAAGGTTTGGTTTTAATTATTTCTTTCTGTTTTCTTATGTGTTGGATGCTTTCGGAGATCTTTGAAATGATGTTGGTATTTATTGCGAAATTTACATTTATGCGCTGTAGAGGGAGTATGCTTTGCTAAGAAGGACTACAACTTGGCAAAACATCCCAACATTGATGTGCCGAACCTACAAGTGATTAAGCTGATGCAGAGCTTTAAGTCAAAGGAGTATGTGCGTGAGACCTTTGCTTGGATGCACTACTACTGGTATCTTACCAATGATGGCATTGAGTTCCTCAGGACTTACCTCAATCTTCCTTCTGAAATTGTCCCTGCCACATTGAAGAAGTCTGCCAAACCCCTAGGTCGTCCCATGGGTGGACCTCCAGGCGACAGGCCCCGGTAAATTTCACAACCATATGTGTAGTTTGATTGAAATAAAAGTTTCTCGAGTGATTGAGTTGATTTTGATGTATCTCCTTTGTATTTTTGCAGTGGACCACCAAGGTTCGAGGGTGATAGGCCAAGGTTTGGTGATAGGGATGGTTATCGTGCTGGTCCAAGAGGTCCACCTGGTGAATTTGGAGGCGAGAAGGGTGGAGCTCCAGCTGACTACCAGCCTGCATTTAGGGTAAGTCAAAATACTTTTCCTTTACATTATTTTGTCGGATTTTCAGAGCATGTTTTGTATTGAGGAGTGAAGGCAATGATATAGCAATCATTTTTTGTTTAGTTTAAATTTCGTCTTAGTACATTAGCAAAGCTGATTTTAGTTGCTCTCAGGTCCTCACCAAGATTTCTTTCATTTTTTTCTGTTTAACTAAAGTCACTTTTCTTTATTTTAGAGGAATTGAAATGGGGAAAACATGCAATGGCAAAAGATTCTTGCCATACTCTGGTGCCAATGTGCCTTTTTACTTGCTGAATTGTAAAATCCCCATGTTATTATCTTGTGTTTCCTGCTGGATGCATTTGGTACTTGCCAATGGGGTAACAATTACTGTAAGGATTCACCTGGATATTGCACCATAGTGAATTTCATTCAGATGTCCCCGTACCAGTTCTCTTTGATGCTGAACTTCCCATATTGCCTATATCATTTTGGTTTTCCCCCCTCCCTCTTTTCTTACAGAAGCCAGCAAGTGCATTTCAGGGTGCTGATTTTTAAGTACCTTTGCTATACCTTGTCTGCCTCGTTTCTTTTTTGCTTTGACCATTAATGTTATCTGTTCAAAAGAATTCGTTTAGTCCTCTAATATTATGGTTTCTTTTGGTTGATATAATACCAATCTTACTTGTGGATGCTCTCTCATCATTCCTTCTTCTGGATCCTTGTCTCTTGGTCTTAACTAAGCTGATGAACATCTAATCTTGTGTCGATTAAATATAAACTATAATTTTGTACTTGTAGGGTGGTGGTGGAAGACCTGGATTTGGTCGTGGAGCCGGTGGTTTCGGTGGCGCACCCCCTAGTTCAAGCTCCTAGGTTTCTATTGTTTTATCCAAATTTTGATCATCAAATGTTGGACTCAACTTGACTATTATTCTCTCCTTAAAAACAATGTGCCATGCAGGCAATTTCATCTATCTTGGATCTTTAATGAACTACTATAGATTCACATGTTCTGGTCATTGTTTTATGGTTCAACAAAACACTTGCAATTTGTTTCATTGATAGATCAATTATTGATGTTTGCGTCTAGATAGACTCTGTGCTTTTGGATCGATATAATTCTTCTCGAATTTCATGTGAACGTGGAATATTTTGTACCCCGAATTTCACGTGAACTTAGAAATAAGGTGTCAGATGCAATGTGGGTTGACTTGTAGTATTTAGTACTCATCTGTTCCCCACCTTGGCAGAAATGAGTAATAATAATTGATGTACTGCCATAACCACACCAAATAAATGTAGCTTTAATGATAATTAATCGGAGATTACAGATAATTTCATAGCTAATTTAGAAGATTTTTTATTATATAATAATGTGATGAAAAAGACCAATTAGTTCAACAAGATATATAGTGAAAGAAACAAGAAATTAATTGAAGTTATTTGTATATAACCTAGTTGAAGTTATTTGTATATAACCTAACTAGAGAATCTCTAAAATGAGTGTTTCAAGTTTAAAATTCTCTATGTACTCTCAATCGAGTTTGTTACACGAGACTTACTGTAATTTTCTTCTTTTGTGTAGTTAGCAGATTATTACACTAGAGTTAAATCTATTTTTTGCGCACTCAAAAAATAGCGATTGTGGATTAAAAAAAAAAAAGATAATGACAATTTGTGTTGCAACTTATCATAATATTGGTAGCTAGCTTCTTATAAAGGGGTAGATTAATGTTAATATTTTAAAAAAAAGTATGGAACAAATCATACTATAGAACATGCAAGACATTCATAAAATTAAAAAATAAATAAAAATGTTCAAAAGTACTAATTAATTATTTAAGAATTCATCTGTTTTCCACTCTTGTCAGAAAAATAATTAAATTCATTTACTATACCTAACCAAACTAAATAAATGCACCCATAAATATTCAACCTGTACTTTCCTCTTCTTCTTTTTATTTTTATTATATTCCTTCATTTTACTGGGCAATATACTGAAAACACAAAGGAATTAGCTCTGTGTAACACCAAAAATATATATGGAGAAACTCAAACTACAAATATATTTAAGCCAAACACTATGTCTACACAAAAAAATATACAAATTTTCGTTACTTATTTTCTTGTGTTCGTTAATATTTTTTTCGAAAACATCATGTTCAACTCTTTCATTTAATTTTTATGGATTATCTTGTCCTACAGCTGAATTAATGGTGAAAAATACAGTGAGATCAGCTTCTTCTATGGATCCAACTATACCTGGGAAACTTCTTCGTCTTCTTTTTCATGATTGCTTTGTTGAGGTAAATTTTCTAATTATGGATTTAACTTATATGTATTGCGCTCGTATAAAAGAAATTTGTATTATCAACATTCAACTAACATGTCACAATAGGTTGGTAATTTGAAATAGTTATCAAAATCAGAAATTTCGCTATAGATATTTAAGGTTATATTATTATATATATATATAATTTTTGATGAAGGATATCATGAAGCGCGAGACAATTGATACCATGATATGTGTCCTTTATATACATTTAACTAATAACTAATTTGCATGCAATTAAGTACTAGGAGTGTATCTTTTCACTTCAATTTACACTTTACTATGGTAAATTTTGTCGATCTGGTGTAAACATTGAATAAAGTTAATTTTATCTAAATAAATCCGATGAAGTTCTTATATTCTTCCTCAAATAATACTTTTTTTTGTTTTAATTTACATGATATCATTCGATTAGACACAGAGTTTTGAAAATATAATTATAAATTATCTCATTTAAGGTAAAACGGAAATTTTAAAGTGAAATTCCTTTTATTATAAAAAAGTGACATTAATCATTTTCAAGAAGATCAAAAGAAAAATGTGTCATATAAATTAAGGCAAATGACGTAATATTTTATCATATGAAAGATTGATCAATTTTTTTCTGAATAATAGGCCCTCCCGTCTACCCATGTCCACTTAAGTACCAAACTTTACTTTTGTGTTGAGTAGTATTAAAAACTCGTAATTTGCGTCTAACTCACGCATCAGATATCATATGTTGCGCTCTTACTACTAGACCAAAAAGCCCCCAGAGCTAAAATATTGTGGAAGATTATAACTTCTTCTTTTTTTAGGGTTGTGATGCATCTATACTACTAGAAGGAAATGGAACAGAAAGAAGTGATCCAGCAAACAAATCACTTGGAGGATTTTCAGTAATAGAAAATGCCAAAAGGGTTTTGGAAATATTTTGCCCTTTTACTGTTTCTTGTGCTGATATTGTTGCTTTGGCTGCTAGAGATGCTGTTGAATTTGTATGTTCTTCTCTAAATTGCTCGTAATTAACATAATTTTTTGATATTTTGTTACTCAACCGTCATTAATAAGGACAAGCGATGAAGTAATTTTTACTGTTTAGCGATATAAGTTATCCGTCGTTGATTTCTGTTTTTTTTTATAGTGAGTTTTTGTTTGTTTAATGTGTGATGACATTATGTTATTTTTAAGTGACATGTTTAATTTGTGATAAAAGAAATAATTTAGTTTGTCACTTATGGAAGGATATAAGGATAGGTTCATTATTCATCGAGTTTTGACTAGTATACATTAGCTGGTCTTCAAGAATTTAGACCAAGATTGGAAAAAAAAAAACTATTGTACTTTATCATTACGACCTTTTTAACTACATTTTAAACATATTTGATACGTATTTTTGCTGATTAGAGAAAATTAAATGTTTTCATATTTTTGACCGATTCTTGTTATTACTCGAAAATCGACTTGTCAGAAATGTTTTCATATTCTTTTATGGTGTTTTGATGGAAACGTTCGTTGAAAATTCACAGTTTTTTTAGTAGTAATTAATTATTTGCTTAAGATTAAGGTGTTAATTATTGTTATTTTGATGATTATAAAAACAGGCAGGAGGGCCAAATGTTCAAATTCCAACAGGAAGAAGAGATGGAAGAATTAGTTTGACAACAAATGTGAGACCAAATATAGTGGACACAAGTTTCACAATGGATCAAATGATTAATATTTTTACTATAAAGGGACTTTCTTTAGATGATCTTGTTATCCTATCAGGTACATACATTATATCATTTACTTACGCGATTTATTGATCTTTAATTTTTATCCTAAGAAATCGAACTTCTTGGAACTTTTAAAAAGATGCCAATAATTTCTAAGGTGAGAAGACAAAGTCATAATGTATGTAGTCAAAAGTCTTTAATATTAGGGTCACAAAACTTTATGAGTTTATAGTACTAAAATTTAAGTAGGGTTACAAGAATTTAAAGTCATTTATTCATCACATCTGATAATAACTATGACTCAATTTCATATAAAGTGTAATATTAAATCAAACGTTTAATATAAAATAAAGTTACTCAATTTAGCGATAAATTTGATTCTTTTCCCATTAAATAATGTTCAGATATGTAAAAAGTAGATCGAATTGCACGTATTCTTAATCTTAAATGTTATGTAAGATATAGGGAATATTTGTTTAGATAGGCCTCAATGACCCCTTCTCATATTGAAAACGTATATAATTCGATATGGAATGAACTTATAATCATATACTATCGATTCCATTTCACTTAAGGCGTGAAATTGGAATCTTTTTCATTTTATTTCGTCATGTTTCGGTAAGAATTTGTATGGTATGTGAGAGAGATATTGGAAACTAATTAGCAACATTTTTTCATTACTGTTGTTTCTTATACTTCAATTATCATTTGCTATTTAATGTCGCTACTTTTCTGTCTTCAATACTTCCATCATAATATTTTTTCTCTTGTACTCTTCTGATTTTTTTTCTTGTGTCGAGAATCTATCAAAACAGTCTCTATACCCCCACAAAGGTAGGTTTAATAAACGTATGTATGAAAAATAGTTTTTGACCGATCTATATACATAAACATAATATAATTTTTCGATGAAAGGTGTATGATTAGCCACCCTGAGCTATATGTGGCTTACACCACTGGGTGTAACTATGTAAGATCTTCATACACCACGTCCTCCCCAGATCCCACTTGTGCGACTACACTGATTATATGACATTACTAATACTTTTGTTCTATGCCAAAAATTGTAGGTGCACACACTATAGGATCAGCACATTGCAATGCATTTAGTGATCGTTTTAGAGTGGACACAAATGGCAATTTCACTCTAATTGACCCTTCATTAGATAGAACATATGCAGCAGAGTTAACAAAACAATGTCCAGCAGGGGCAGCAACTTCAACAATTACAGTAAAAAATGATCCTCAAACACCTCAACTTTTTGACAATCAATATTTCAAAGATTTAATACAACATAAGGGGCTTTTTCAATCTGATTCTGTTTTATTTAACGACGTACGAACAAAGGAAAGAGTCATGGAGTTCGCGAATGATCAAGACGGATTTTTCAGGAGTTGGAGTCAATCTTTTGTGAGACTTTCTGTGCTTGGAGTGAAGTCTGGAGAGGATGGAGAGGATGGAGAGGTTAGAACTTCTTGTTCGGTTATAAATTAATGTGTGGTAATATAGTAACGTACTCAGAATTTTAATGTGTGTTAGTTTCTATTGTTATAATTTGGGATTGTAAGTAGGTTTGAGTTTGGGATTTAAATTGTATTATTTCAAGAAGTGTAGACTTATTTTATGTATTCATATTTTGTAATAAGTTAATTTATTACACTGTCGGTATATATAATTTTAATTCATTTTTGTGTGTTACTTCATCTGTATGCATATACAGATTATACGTATATTATACTTTTATTTTACATATATATCTAACAAGATTTTCTTCATTTTGAGGTTGAACCCAAGACTTTTAGCTAAGGAGGATTAGACCCAAATATTACCTATTATAGATTATTTTCTTTTAAAATATTGAGTATTTCAAAGTAGGTTTTCTTTTTTAAAAAAAATAAAAACGAATGAGAGTTTATTTTGTCTCGATTGGGAATAGTCCAACCTTTTCCAACACCAATGCAATATGTAATAGTTCTTTAGAATTCCTTAAAATACATATGAGATTAATAGTTCACTGAAATTTATGTGAATGATCGTGACAGCTCTTCAAATCCTATTCACTAATGCTTTCAACGCCTTCATTCACTCGTCTTGCTACTTCGGAACTGTTCAGCGGACACGTGGAGTCAAACGTCTCTCTACAATGTTGCGTAGGTAGACTGATTATTGTAGGTGACTGTCTAAGAGAAAAACTTTTTCTTCTCGACAGGGAAGCCCGATAACATTATTTTTTCATTGTTTCAAGTTTTGATTCGTGTAGTGTGCTCTACCAAAGCTCGAGTTAAATAAAAAATACTTGAACAGACCGTCTCAAAATTTTATTTTGTGATTGATATAATCATTTGAAGAAAAACTAGAGAAAGGAGTTCACACCCTCTAGATCTGTACCTTCAATGAGAAGATTATTAATAACTTTATATGATGTCTTAATACAAACATATACAATATTCATTAAAATTAAATTTTAAGCCACTAATTTTATTGAGTCGTCTTGGATCTCGGAAATGAAACCAATTTATGCGATTGGTGGATTCGAGGCGGTGAGCCATACTTTATGTAACACGCACTTAATAAAAAAGTTTGTAGTGTGTATAATTTTAGAAATTGCTAGAAAGGTGTCCATAGTTTTAAAAGTGACATATTTATCCTTCTAACTTACTAAAAGTTAAAATATGACGTGTTATTTTATGACTCAGCAATGTTCTATCTAAAGTATTAATTAAAGAAAATATAATTTTGAAAAAAAAGAAAGTAGTAAACAACCAAAAACTTAAATCCCCACTTGCATTAGTTTATACTATAATTATTTTTTGTTAGAGAATATAGTTATTTGAATCGATATATTAAACCTACTCATTTTAATATTATCTGATCGCACATTCATCCTAATATAGCATGTACATCTCATCATTACATAAAATTAAATCATAATATACTTAACATAGAAAATATAAAAACTCAAAACTAATCCATGAGGATCAATCATTGATTAATGATAGAACATAAATTATTGATTATAGTATAATATATTTTGGAGTTGTATACACCTCAATACTTCTATGTATTGCCAACATGCCAAGTGTTGGTAACCTTAATGTTTAGTTTCATTTGGACAAGTAATTTTGTTGTCTTAATTGACCAAATCTCCATCTTACACATTACCTCATTTTTAGGTCATTGCCTTGTTAGCTTTGGTCCCCATTCTTTGAC
>JAJONR010007231.1:0-40947 GCA_029582245.1 Solanum etuberosum
AAATGAACTTCAATCTTTACTCTTTACTCAACTGAAAACTCAAGTCTTAAAACAAAGTTAAAACGTTTGTAAAAGACTTTTGGAAACTCTATGAACTTCTCTTGACTTGACTCTTAACTTTCCTTGAATTGAATTATGGATTCAAGGGTCATGATCTCATGTTATGGATGATTTCATGTTGTTTAGACGTACCTTAGAGTGTAGAAATCGACTAGAAAACATAGGTACCTTTCAAGAGAACTCGTACGGAAAGAAGTGGGAAATGGTAGAGAACCTGGCGTCCCTGGCGCTCAGAGTGGCGCGGGGCGCCAGAGCTTAAACTTCAGAACTGGGGATGGGGCGCACTGGCTGGCGCGGCGCCCCAGAGCCCAAACTACAGAACACAAAGTGGGGCGCTCTGGCTGGCGCGGCTCCCCACCCCTTTTCCCAGAATTTTCCCAATTTTTCTTGCCCGTTTTTCAACTCTAAACCCTCTAGATTCAATTGGTTCTTTCCCCAAACACTTAGGTTCGACTACATAACCAAAGTATGCAAGAATCTACTCAAAACGACATCTAATTTCATGAATTTAAATCAAGAACTTCTCAACAACTTCAACAATCAAGAACCCAATAGAAACTTCAAACAAATCCATCAAGAACTCAATTTCTATACTTTCAAGAACCAAATATTGCTGAATAAAATCATGATTGGCACGTGGGTGAACTAACCCAACGCTATGTGATCTCACATACCTCGTAGGGATCACCCCTTGACAAAATCCACAAGCCCAGCTTCAAGAACTTGACTATTCCTTGCCTCTTCTCCTCTTTTCTCCTCTTCTTTTCTCTCATCTCAAAACCCTAACTCTTTTTGATGAAGCGTAAACTGAACCAAATCAGTTTAGACTCCAAATTAATTACCAAAAATGAAATTAAATAATAGGGTAGTGAAAAGACCAAAGTACCCTTCTAAAATCCAGTTTTGACTTTCCTTATCTAGACAACCAACTTTAAATTGGCATATCTCCCCCATAAAGACTCTAAAATGGGTAAACTCGGTGGCGTTGGAAAGATAATTCAAATATCTTTCCTACGGTATCTTGTAGCACACCTAAATCATCTTGAGCTAGGAGTTATGGTCATTTGAAGTTGACCCAGAACTCATACTTAGCTTAACTTTGTCAAACTTTCCAAATTTGATTATTTCCATAAACGGTTTCCTTCTAAATCTAGTTCTTTCGAATAGCGGGGTGTTACAGTCACACGATGGCGAAATCAGAATTTTGATTAATGAGTCTTAAAATATAAAGAAGTAAAATCACATAGAAGTCAAGATCAGGTGTCAATAGATAATATTTACCAAGCTACACAGTGGTATTTTTCAATGAAGAAATGTCGGTCACAACCCTCAAGTTTATTTTTAGGAGGAAGTATAGAGTGAAAGATTCTCCAGATGTGAAATTCCACTGTATTCGAGGAGTTAATGATTTGCTGGGGAAGAACATCTCAAAGTATTTGCATTTTGATTTGGTCTCCCAGAATCCACCACAGGTTGGGTTTGAGAGTCGTGTGATGGATGACTATATCGTGCATAGCACCTGATCCACGACGAAATAAGAAATTCTACCGTGTAGCTCATAAGAAAAAATGGGAATTCGATCTTGAAAATAATCGACTAGCTCATCATAACCTTTTTTGTGACTCGATTCAAGCTCATCCGCAAGTGGTGTAACTTATTTTAATTAATTTATTTATTTTCTTAAAATATGTTTGACTACTTTAATTTTTTTATTAATAATTATATATTACATATCAAATAAATAAATAAAAAATCTAAAAATATGTTTATAATATTTTTCACGGATCGAATATTTGGACTATATATTAAACCCAAATCAACTTAATTTTTAGATAAACTAAATTGTATAGGTCAAAATGGATTGACTTTAATAAATATGCAGATTATTAATAACCTGTTAAAACTTAAACGAATTGAACAAATCATGTTTTATAGACTACTTTATCACCACTAATCACATCCATTTGAACCTGCTTATTTTCTTAGAGTTGAAACAATAAACAATTAAATTTGAAAAGTGAACAATTAATAAATAAATACACGATATATAATTTTGCAAATTTATAAAGAAATGATTAATTACTAAACTTCTCCGGTAAAAAGAAGATTCAACTTTATTTTACCTTTAAAACTACATATTTGATAAATAAAGAATGATAGATTTGGATCTAGGAATCTAGCTATTAGGGAAAACCCAAAAAGTTTTTTACTTATCAAAAGGTGGAGAATATAAACCTTTATAGAACCCCATATTTAATATAATCCTAATTTCTTCATTTTCCTTCACTTTTTTTAAGGGATTTCATTAATGAAAAAAAAATATATATTTATTTATTCGGCGTTCGATATTGGTAGATGGAGCCAAAAATTTATTAAGATGGTCTAAAATATGAAAAGTAAATACACTAATAAGTCAAAGAGGGTTCAACATTTACAATATATACATAGAAATTAATTTTAATCATGTATAAACAATGTAATTTCCTTCGAGGAAGGTTCAAATGAACTCCTTGATCCTACCTGATTCCACTTCTAAAACAAACTATCTGGATTAGCGCATTGCAAGCCCATTTATGAAAAGCAGCGTTCCTAATATAAAAAAATATATTCTCATAAGCTCAAATCTGAAACCTCTGATTAAATAAGGAAAAAAAGTTATGGGACTTGGTGAAGCAAAGTAGCTACGTGGATGAATATTCTTTTGGTCTTTTATCAGTTAATTATTTCAAAGCTAATTAAAGTTTGAATATGCTGTTTGCTACTCAGCCATCCAGGCCACATTTTGTTGCCCTCTGTTTTTGCATATTAATTAATAATTATGGTGTTTAATTTATACATATCGTCAACATATGATCAATTAGAAAAAAAATTAATATAAGTGTAACGACTTTACATAATAATGCATATATTTTGTGTAACATTTGTTATTATTAAAATTTTGAATTTTATTATAAAAATTGATTTTTGACTTTGATTTACTTTGATCTATCGAATACTTAATGTCTCGTAATTTCATGGAAAAATATTTGATTTCTGATCTTCCATGGTTTTCATCCCGCTAGGTTATAATTTGACCTTTAAATTGTACTAACCTTTATAGGCTCTACAAAGTGTATAATTTCGTTTCTATGTCTATTCAATGCATTCATCAAACACAAATTAAATATTTAGATCAATTAAAAGTACTATTTTTTATTTTTTTTATTTTGGTATAGAATTAAAAGTGTTTTCTGGTGATGAAAACATACACCACTTACAAAATTTCAAATTTACAATTTGCAATATATGAAATTGGAGCATGCACTGTAATAATTGTAATTTCTTTTCTTTTGTTTTTTGAATAAATAATTGTAATTTCACTTTTCAGTCAAATCATTTCCTCTAGCTATTTGGCAATTCCTCTCCCAAAAGAAAATAAAAATAAAAATATTGGTATTACTTCGATTACATATAATCTTTATTTTAAGGTTCTTGAATACCTTAAAGAAAAAGACAATATAATAGTTTGATTGCGAAAGTATTTGTCTAAATTATATATATTTTTGTTTTTTTTTCCTTAAACAACACAATTAGTTAACACATGAATAATAGATTTAAAGAAAAAAATATAATAATTAAAAAAAATTATTTGTAAAATATAGAATATTATGAAATAAATGATATTTTTGAAAACGACTAATATTTGAGATCGGAGGAAAATATCATGTAAAAGACCCTCTTTAACAAAAGTCATCAAAGTGGTCCACCAAGTAAATTCAACAATAAGGTTCATATTTTATTTTTGTAGATAATATCCACTTATACACTTTAATTTAAAGTTTTGGTAAGTGTCACTTAACTCCTTGAGGTTTGAGAAAGTGGTAGTGTAATACACTAAGATATCTTAATACATTACATTAAAACTAAATGAATTAAATGTCGTTTTTTTTTATTTCCCACCCGATGTCCGGTACTCACATTGGAGCCCGATTAAATCTGGATTCGCGCCAGAAAGTCCCACATTGGGGATAAACCGCTCCTTAACAAAGGCGACTATTTACCCAAGGAGACTCGAACCCGAGAGCTCTTGATTAAGGACGAAGAAATATTTATCACTCCACCACAGCCCTTGTTGGTAAATGAATTAAATGTCACTTTTCATAATTTAGGCGATTCTCTTGCAGAACTAGCCTCCCGGAGAACTCAAGCTCATTTTTGACAGCTCTATATTGACCGTTACTATTGATGCAAATGACCATAATGTCCCTTGACTTTTATCATAGGGCCTAAGCCACTTCACAAATCTTAGGGGTCTAATTGAAATTTATATTTTTTTATTTGTTTCACCTTTGTCACCAACCAATCATCATTCTATCTAATTGAACTTGTAAATTCCCCCAACTTATTCCGAAAAATCAGTTACACGCTTAAATTATTATGGTGATCTATTACACACCTAAGCTTATTCAAAGTGATATTAATACCCCCTTAGAAGATGACATGGCAGAGAAAGTGTCTTCACCTTCCTTAAGGTGTGTGAGAAGAAGAAAATTTATGTTAAAATGACAAATTTAAACACGTGGCACTATTTTATTGGTCATTATATAATTAAGTATTATAATTTCAAATATATTAATATGTCATTTTTTTTTCTTTTTATTAGTGACCCCAATTTCTTTAAAGCTTTTACATTTTTTATTTTTTTTTGAGTTCTTCTTCTTCAACAATTCTTTGTCACCATCAATGATTTCTTTAATTTATCCTCATATAAGCATATCGATCACTCTACCTTAAAAAGGAACACTAAAAAGAAATTAAAAGTAGTGGGGAAGATGTTGATTTCCACCGAAAAGTTAATAATTTTAACTTAAAGTTCATGATTTTTACTCGAACTCGCTGGAGGATTCACCGGAGAAGAACACCGGAAAAAATATGAGAAAGATAATGGCTTCTATTTAAAATCCTATGACATTATGCATAAAATTCATGATTACATTGCCTAAATTTTACAAAAAAAAACAACATGAAGAAACTGACTTTCCATCTGTCTTTTTTATTCTCGTCGGACACCACCTACAGTCATCACAATATTATTTTTGTCTCAAGACATCAATATCATATTTGACTTTATACACAAAGAATATCAATCAAATGCTTGATTTTCATCCATAACTATCAAGATTTCAAAAGAACTTTTACAGATCTGAAAGTTTTTTTATTTGTTTCATCGGAAACAATGGTGTTGCCCACCGCCTATCGCCGCCACCAACATCACTAAACTTCATAATCTTCTTATTGTCTCCTGTTCTCTTTTCAATATTTTTCGATTTCCCTTCAATTTATGAATAATGAAGAAGAAAGAAGAAATGGGTTTTAAGAAGAAAGAAATGTATGGTGAAAGAAGGAAGATTGCCTATAGGTTTTTTCTTTTTGCAAAAGTCTAAGAAAAGGTTTAAAAAAAATTAAAATAATATTATTTACGTGTCAAAACGCGTCTATAACATATTTTCACACAAAAACTGAGATTGTCTTCGGAAGGGGATATTAATATCACTTTAAACAAGATTGAGTGTGTAATAGATCGTCATGATAGTTTAAGTGTATAACTAAATTTTTGAAACAAGTTCATGAGTGAATTTATGTCTTTTCCCTAATAATAAATATTCCTCATCTATTTCAGAGCTAGCTTTATATGCATATGTCATTGGTAAGATAACTTTATAAACTTTCCTATGCCATGACTAATAGTAAGTCCATTTATCAATGATTATAAAGAAGACCTACAAATTGAAGAATTCAAACTTACTTTTTCAAAGATGAAAATGAATTATTGAGAGACAAGATCTGTTAAAACTAGAATACGTTATAGTGTCTTCTTGTATACAATAATGGAATTGTCACTTTACTTAAAACATTGGCAACTAGCAAACCTAATAATATCCCCTTTTATCGAGATAACTACACTGTATAATCGCCCATCAAAATAATAACGGACAAATATATATGTGTATATACATATGTCACTTTACTTAAAACATTGGCAGTAGCAAACCTAATAATACCTCCCTTTTGTCAAGATAACTATAGTACTGTATAGCCGTTCATCAAAATAATAACTGACAAATATATATATACAAGATAATATATATTATTTGTATATTTAACTAGTCGATATAATTATTTTTGGACACTCTATCAAATGTGTAACTTCCCCTGTATGCTTGATTGCTGCCGGTCAAATTTGCAATAGTTTGAAGCATATAATATAAGGTAGGTGTCATATATAATTAGTTGAGTGTGACAAATATGAGTGTAAAGTTTCAATAATGAAAATTCCTCCCCACGTACGTCTGATTTTGAATGTGATTTTGTGTGTACTGTTTAATCATATTGGCTAAAAAGTTGTCAAAAGGGTTTTCTATGGCACAAATAATTTTATTGAACTACTTTTATTTTTCTTTTTGGTAGATAAGACTTTAGAGTTTGTAACAAAGATGCTAAATATTGCTCTTTGGTAATTTCTTTTATGTGATGTGATGTAAATATTGCTCTTTGGTAATTTCTTTTATGCATGTGATGTGAATTTCTTAGAGACTTGGGATACATATAAAAAATTTTGTTGAGAAATCGTCGTTAATTAGTACGCACGCTACAACAACAACAAAAGGAATGCTCTGTCTAACCGCAATGCTTGTCTGGCCTCTCCAGCCAAATTGCACGCTACAACAACAACAAAAGGAATCAGCAACGGAGTACTACATATCCTTCACTTCCAATTCTAAAATTCAGAGTTCGAATCACCAAAGAAACAAGAGAGAGCTCGCTTTGGATGAATGGTTATGTAAAAAAAAAAAAATTAGTATTGTAACATATTAGCGACCAACTATATGCTAACAACTATTAATCTATACACTAATGATTATTTAGCGATAAACTCCATAACTAATTCATATTTTTATCTTTTTGTAGGACTACACACCAATATCTCATGAAAGGTTTAAATATTGGTAATATGCTTAAGTGAGTGCTAGGAATGTAAAATATGACCAAAAAATTAATGATCCGCTCAATTCACTCAAAAATATATGAGTTGGACACAAAATAATTTCATATTAGGTTAATTTTCAGTCTGCCCAACATAACTTGTTTTTAACGTAATCTCTATTTTACTTCAATTCTAATAACTCAATACATTTTCGACCTGCTCAATTTTCCAGACTAACCTATTCATTTGACACCCCTAACAAGTGCCCATGACTAATAAGTACTCCCTCTGTGACTAACTAGCTGTCCACTTTTGAATTGACACTCCTATTAAGAAACAATGATTGACATAGTGAGTTTACCATTTTACCCCTATTAATTAAGAAGTTGATGAATTAAAAACTTAAGATTTTCAAGAAGTTCTATCTTTTTCAAAGTAATTAATTGAGGGTATAATATGTAAAAAAAAATTGTCCTTTCTTGATTTGTCAAAATTGACAAGTAATTATGTACAACTAAAAAAAGAAAAGTAGACAAGTAATTAGGGACTTAGGGAGTAATAACTAAAGAATCTTTTTCTTAATTTAATTTCTTTGGAAAAGCAAAAGTTAGCTAAAAGTATCCACTCTCACAATTTTCATCTCTATTTTTTTCCTTCTCCAGGTGTATTGGATGGTCCCTATATATATATATCCATTGCCTAGTAATCCTATGATTCACTTTTTATAAATAAGACAACATTCATTCAATTTGATAATGAAATCTTTCAATCTTAAACATGATATTAATTACCATTTAATTAGCATTTTAGTTCACCTTAACAGGAATTCCACTAGCTAATAATGGATGCTATTATTTTAAAGATAAATAAATCTTGACAGATAGATGATAGGAAGAATTATAAGAGAAAAAAGGCTAGTTTGTAGGATCAAAAAAGGGGGTTCAAATGTTCAAAGTAGGGTCCTTATTCCACTTTGTTTGCCACTTTAAAAAGGAAAATAAAATAAAAGATATGGGCTTTTTTTAAAAAAAAAAAAAAATATTAACCTAGTGCACAATTAACCTAATTGTGGCCTATTTGCACATTGGATAAACAAAGTTTTATGTTATAACTAACGAAGCTATTTTGATTCATGCATGATTGGGATGTGGACAAAATACTACTCCTACCGTCCCATTTTATGAAGCCTTAATTTGGTTAGAGACGGAGTTTTAAAAAAATCAAAAGATTTTAAGACTTGTAATCACTTAGTTAAAAAGGTAAATTAAGTTGAATTTGTGCAGGTTAAAATAAGTTGAGCTAATAAATAGACAAATTATTATTTTGGGCTGAATTTGTACATGTCAAAATGAGCTAATATGTTATGAATATTGGATTAAAAAGTGGGTCATAATTCAAACCGTCCAACTTTTACTAAGTTTTAATTTCTTTCTTTGTTCTTTTATAAGATTATAAATATGAGATAAAACTTTCCTTCCTTTATTACCAGTGTACATAACATATCAAGAAAAAAAAAAAAAATCACCAAAGCATTCACGGGTGAATTGTGTTACTTGTCAATCAATTTTTTCGATAGATTATATTGAAATTGGCCGGTCAAAATAGACTAAGCCAATAAACTAAATGAGCAAGACAATGACCCACTCAAACTTGAGCTAGTTTGGTGGATCATATCTTCGTGAGCTAATTTTTTAACATTTTGTAATTTAAAATAAGACATATATATATATATAAGTGTGTGTTTATAGCTTATAAGTTATTTCAATAAGAGTAATATGAGATTTTTAAAGTTCAATTAACCTTATGCTTTTTAATAAAGAGTCTATGTAGTCAATCAAATGAATTAGTGAGATTTTTTGTGTGATTTAAATATTTATATACACATTTAATTTAGACACTACTATAACATACTCATGATTCATGAAGATATTAAGCTCCCGCTGGTGTGAAACTTAAAAATTTGAGTTTTTGAAGTTGTAATTTTTGAAACTTTGAAGTTGCGTTTGGAATTTGGATATGCAGTTTTCTACGAAAGATTAGTGGTTAATGGGAGAAATTATCTGAAAATTATGTAAGCCCAAAATTTAACACTCGGGTCGTGGCCCAAATTCCTTGCATGTTCTAATCGTTTGGCCCATTAACCCACTCACATTTCAATTAAGTTCCGACTTGCCCTCGCCGTCGCCGGTGATCGACCCTGAAGAGATAATGAAGTTCACTGACTCGCCGGTGATCGACCTTAAAGTCCTCGATTCTCAGCTAGCTTTCCATCAAGACAATGGATCCATGCATGTCGGCACCAGTGTATGGCCCTGTTCACTAGTCCTCGTCAAGTTCGCCGAACGGTGGCATCCTCAAACATGCGCCGTAACCCCAAATCCCTATTCCGACATCCTTAACTTTCACAACA
Organism: Solanum etuberosum; assembly: GCA_029582245.1. Classification (NCBI taxonomy): domain Eukaryota; kingdom Viridiplantae; phylum Streptophyta; class Magnoliopsida; order Solanales; family Solanaceae; genus Solanum; species Solanum etuberosum. The sequence goes on from JAJONR010007231.1 coordinate 9,435, forward strand.
AGCGCGGCGTAGAGCTCGGAGCCGGCTGCGGAGTAGCAGCCATGGGGCTTTTCTTATTAGGTCTGAACAACGTCGTTATCACTGATATTGCTCCGGTTATGCCAGCCCTAAAGCACAATCTGAAGCGAAACAAGCCTGTTTTGAAGAAGAGTTTGAAGATGGCTCAGTTGAATTGGTCCAATCAGGATCAGATAAAATCCCTCGGCCCGCCGTTTGATGTCGTCGTCGCCGCCGATGTGGTGTACTTGGAGGAGACGGTGGGTCCGTTGCTGTCGGCTATGGATGCTTTGGTGGGAGAAAACGGTGTCGTTTTGTTGGGGTACCAGCTGAGATCTCCTGAGGCGCATGAGAAGTTCTGGGAGCTTTGTGGAGAGATGTTTGATGTCGAGAAGGTTTCACATGAGCATTTACATCCAGAGTACGCCTATGAGGAGACTGACGTTTATATTTTCAGGAAGAAGAAGAAACTATAGGACCCTCCTTCGAAACTTTGTAATCTTAACAGGTGATTATTGACAAGTTCGACTTTTTTGTATGTGTGTTATTTTTCGTATTCTGCATTGGCGTGAGATCTTTTGTGTTAATTAAGATGTTTAGTGATGTTGAAATTGTTGAGTATTGGGATGAAATGGTTAAGATGGAGTGAATTGATAATGAAGATTCATATAGTAGACACCAACTAGCTTGGAATTTGTTGTTGTTGAGGAATCGAACTTCGTACTAGATATGCATACTTCTAGTGATACGAAAGAGCACTGTTCTCTCTATAAGAGTAACATATATTGTACAATCTTCCACAAGCATTGAGGAGAATAATAATATTGGTTGAAGGATTTAAGCTTTTAGTCGATAAATAAGCAAATGAAGTGTCAGCTTCAACTTTCAAGTCTCAACTATTTTTCCTAAGAACTTCTTTACCGGATGGTGTTCTTGGTGCAAGAGCAATCACTTGTCCAGCTTAAACCCCTCAAAATAAACTGCTACCTACTGCTGCTACTACTACTATACCTCAATCCCGAGCTAGTTGGGTTCGATTGTATGAATACTTTATGTCATAAATGCAGCCTCTGCAACTTTCCATTGTAAACCATTTGCCCCTGTTAAGGATTGGCGGCAGAGTTCTTGCCCTGATATAGTTAGATTTTTGTAAAAGACCCCTTTTTTGCAACTGTACCTACTCCTATGGTGCCTAATTTGGCAACTCCTTATTTCATCATATCTGTTTTGCCTGTTTTCATTGGCATTGAAAATAACCTCCAACTAGTATTATTCCATTATATATATCTGAGATGTTAGTTACTAGACCAGAAAATAAAAACTTTACTAATATTGTTTACTAAGAATGTGAGAGACTGAGAGAATTGTTATTGTGTCCTGTTTACTTCTTCCTAGTTCCTTGTCGAATGTGATCCTTCTTGCTGTAGATACAAGACCAACTTGTGTTGCAGTCTCATTTTATATAGGTGTTTTTTCTTACCAAAAAAAAAGTAGCTACCTTCATTTCTGGGGTTTAGTACCCCTACATGTATGTTTGATTCCAATAGATATATACATGTAGGATGGGAGGGTGGTTCTTAACGTCCTCAATTACAATTTGAGCTGAGTTTATTTAGACTCTGCAATGTAAATTTGTGGTGTTATGCATTTTATTCTCCTATATTTTTTAAAATTTTGATATCTGAAGAATGGGTACAGTTTTTTTCCAAGTTAGGGATAGCCCGTAGTATCATGCCAAAGCTCCTTACAGTCACCATAGACTTGACAAGAACTAACTTGATGTCCATAGGTTTACCTTGAATTTGCTACTTGATTATCTGCTAGGTAACAATGTAACAATGGTGAACCTGATTACTTATATCTACTAGGGAGGTCTTGATTTCTTTGGTATAATCTTTCGGTCACCAGTTTGGAGTTGTCGTTCCTTCTACTGCTTTGGAGAGTACAAGATATCCTTTTTCTTTAAAGATCCTTGATTGAGTGATTCTTACACCATCTCAGTTCCAAAAGCATCGTCTACTCCTTCACATTGAACTAGTACGTCTCTTGAACCGATCAAAAGAAGTAGTACCTCTCCTGAAGTAATACACTATGCCGTTATTAGTTTTCCTTTTGAATCTCTTATGGTTCCTTCCTTTTTGGCAGATTTCTCTAACGCTTCCTTCTCCTTTAATATGAGAGGTTTCTCCCACTTGAATCTCTTAATTGTTAGTGATGTATCCTAATTCTCCACCCAAAGAGTTTCATCCAATCCGTACAAAAAGGTACATGTGCCCAGGGAAATTGCTTGGGAATCGCCCTACTTGCATGATGCATACATGTGCTCAACAAGGCAATTGACTGTACACTTACCTTGTATTTGAGGTTCGCTCCTTTGCGTCTTCTCTGTTTTTTCACTTGCAACTAGCTTTCCTACTCTCCAAACAGATCAGGGCAGTTCAACTGAATAGTTGCACTTGGTAATATATATCCCCACACAGTTAGTGGTGGCAAATGGGCAGGTTGAAAATGGATCATATCCTAACCCACCCATATTCATGTGGGTTAAAAATGGGTTGACCCCTTTTTCTATATATATAAGTGAGAAACCATTCTATTTTTAGTGAAAACTGTATCACTCAAATAAGAAATGAGAACTATTTTGGTCAATAGAAAAACTTTAGGAAAATGAATTCATGTCAAAAGCTGTTGCAGATAATTTGGCTTGCTCAAGTGGTTGAGCACCTCTACCATCAGCCAGTAAGGGTAAGTACGAACACTATTGATCCTTCTAGGGGTGGTGGATAAATAGAGAAGATAATTTGCTTTTGGAATTATATAAAATTTAGAGTGAGCTTGCAGTCTTCTCTTTCTTTTTCTTCTGTAATAAAAGCGAGCTTGCAGTTCTCCCTTAGGGTTTACAGTATCTTCATTTGGAGATCCGTGCTTGCCTACACGAATGGATGTTAGTTTGCTTTTCTATGGGTTCTGCAGTTGATTCCAGCTGGCATACACTTCAAAACAAGGAGTTTTCAATGTAGTCCATGAACAGGAAGTTTGATTTGCTTGGGCCACCATTACTGGCCCTTTGAGGCCTTGAGCGTCCAAGAACAATGGAATGGGTTAATTTTAGAAAGCCGTTACAGAGTGTGAGAGCATGAGAGAGAGAGATAGAGAGAGAAGTTGCATACTGATACACATACAGTTAACTGGGATTGAACTTTCTTATTGTGTACAAGTAAAAACCTTTTCACCTCAATTATTTTTCCTAATATAAAGAGAGTACAGATACAATAAGTTTTAACATATAGTTGTGCAGCAGGTGAAACTTGCAATACATTGTACTCACTCCATTTAACAAGTCTGATATGTGTTGTTGCAGAAAGGATCGTCTATCTAGTGTCCAACTGCAGAACACCAGGCATGAAGATCGTCTCACATCACTGCTGGCTTAGTGGCTTCACAATGAGAAGCTGTTTGCATGCATATCATTATAGTTGAAGACCTATATATATATATATGTATTCTGAGAGATGGCTATTCTGCTGCGACAATAACTGGATAGGTATGGTTATACCAGGCTTAACGATATCCTGATGCCAGAGGATGCCAAGTACAATCGTCAACTATGTAATATTTCACTCTTTGACAACCCTGTGCATAACCTATTTATGATGAAAATGCATGTCCCAGAGCTCAGTTTAATACACTATCAACACAATTGTTCCTGAGTGCTATTTTGAGCCTTCAGTTTACTATTTGCTTAAACTTAGCAATATCAGTAAACTTCAACTAGATTAGTACTTTATTTTACCAGTATATAAATAGAAATAAAGATCAGTACTAGTAAAAGAAAATAATGAACAGTGAGTTTATATATAGATATCTTTGTACAGTTGAACTTTGATTAATTAGTTACTCTCCCAGTCAAGAGCCATGTACACTTATTTCTTCACCCTAGCTCACTGTACAAAGTAAATACCATTAATAATACATAAAATAACCACATCAAAAATATAAACATAAAATTAAAACTGAAAAATCACAAGAGGAACTCTTCCTTATTCTTCCCAGTCCTCCTGTCCACCCTACTCTCTGTTTCGATAACTTATTCAGTGTGACTGTCTCATCTAAAAGAAAAGGTCAGGGAATAAATGAAGCGTCAGGGAGATTATTGAAGTTTGGAAGACGAGGAGTAGTAGTCATCGTCGTTGTGGGACGATTATTATGTTCAAAAGATATGAGATTAGTTGGATTGAAACATTGAACAAATTGAGATCCCACTTGACCATTAATACTTGTTCTAACCTGAGGAAGAGGAGGACAAATATTTTTGATGTTATTGTTACCACCACATTGTCTTGGTTGAGTTTGATAAAAGACTTTTGAGACAACAAGTTCACCTTCTTTTTCATCTTCATTATCACCAAGATGGTATTGATGCATTACCCAATTTGTTTTCTCAGGTTTTCTTTGTTTACCATAATTTGTATAGAGAACAAGTATTTTCTTGTGGCCTTTCACTTTGTTTTTTAACACAACTGGCCTAGTTTTGCCTGTTTTGTGCCATCTTGTTTCATTGCCTTGTATATCTGTGTGTACTTTTCTTCTTTTTCTTGTCCCTGTTGTATATGCTTTTGATGGTCTATGAAAGAAATGTCTAACTAAGCCATCTTTTGTCACTCCTGCATGCACCATCCATCAATAATCAACAACATATCCAGTGTGATCTTATAACTGTGGTCGACTGAGAAAGGTGGAATTTACGCAAACTTTATCCCTACTGTGTGAGGTAGAGATATTGTTGATAGACCCTCATCGTCTCAAGAAAACCATTCATCAATAATAATCATAATCAAAATTTAATTAAGTTATATACACAGATAATATAATTTTTTTCGTATTATATAATATCAGTATAGTTTAACATGTGATAGTATGTTAGTTACTTATCAATTTGAGTTATTATTCTCATATGCATCATGAGATTTAGGAATTATTACACCATCAACATGTCACCTTTACGTGTGTACCAGATAATTTGACTTATTTTTAAGATTGTCATTTTCATATTTAAAAAAGGCTTATATATAGATATTCTTTGAGTGATTTGATAATGTAAGTAATTGTTTATAATATAAATGAAGTATACAAATTAAAATTTTGTTAATTTTACCAAGTGACGAACTACTAATACTTATTCTGAAAAAATATGTAGTTACCTTTTAACTGACCTGATTATGTATATATCTTTTTACTCCTTGATCACATTAAACTTAAAACTCATTTGATAATCCAAGTAAGTGAAAGTGCATATCTTAAGTAAAACAAAACTTTATAATAACCTCATGATCAACAAACCATGCATGAAAAATTATATTTGTCTGCTTATAGAAAATTTTGGACATCAAACTAAAAATCAATTCACAATAAATCAGTAGAAAGAAAAAAGAAACAAAACTCTCATTATTTGTCTGCTTATAGAAGATTTCATTCACAATAACATAAATCAGCAGAAAGAAAAGAACTGAAAATTTGCACTTGTATATTCATAGTGAAACTATCTTATTAATTAATTATCAACTCAATTTCTTGAATTAACTTATATTATAATCATTGTTGTGATGTTGTATAACACTATCCATGTATAAACTTGTTTTAGTAGATAACCTGCCTTATTTTTTTTCGATTACCATCCACTTATATAATAAAGAATTACATGCACATATTTATCTTTAATTTTAGATGATCTAATAGTATAAAAGTTAGTTAACGATTTTAGTATATAGAAATTAAACTCGTTCAGAATATAAGTTTTGTTCCATCTTACAAAACACTTACATTAGCTACGAACTTTAATATCCTGTCGTTAATTTTGTTGTTTAGCTACAAAATTTGCCAGTCGTTTATAAATTACCTGGTAACTTTTCTGGATGAGTATAGCAAATCCCATTTTCCCCCTCTAATGTTTGAATAAATTCATCAATTAGTGGATGAAGCTTGTGTGCATCCAATCTCACTTTTGCCTCAAGATGTTCAAGAATCTCTTGATCACTTGGATCAAACTTCACCCCAGCTGGTAATCCTGGAAGATTATGAATCCCAGCCTATACTTAAATTAATTTTTTTCACAAAAAATAATTAAAATCATTAATCATATATAATAAATAACCAAAATTAAACAATAAATTAAATTAAAGAAAGAAAAATTACTAACCTTTTCTTCATATTTGATCAAATGACCACAAGAAGGACAAGTCCTAATTATTTTTGTAACACTAGTAAGAGAGTCAATATTGATACAAGTCATTTCTTGATAATAATTAGAGAAAATCCTTTTTTTTTTGTTTTTTCACTATTTTTCACTAAGTACTATTACAAAAATAACAAAATTTGTAGAAGGAGAGACAAAGGGTTAAAAAGAAAAAAGGAAAAAGTAGCAACATCATGTTCTTCCCTCAACCTAATTGTTCATCAAAGTTGGGAAGGTATAATAATATTATTGAAATTCTACTTTTTGTATTCATCTTATAACACTTAAAAAGATTAAAATTAGATGTAAAAAATTGAGTAATATAATTATCTAGTATTAGTAGTACCAAAGATGGAAAAATAAAATAAAAAAGGAAGTGTTTGCTTGGGATTCACTTCTTCTTTTAGCTCATTTAAGTAAGGATGCTTCATGTGGAATAAATGTATATCTTTGTGAAGAAGAACCAAAAGGGTATATTTTAATTGATTATTTCATTGACAAGGAACATTTTAATAAAGACAGTTTACCATGTATTGGTAAAAATTAAACTTAAACACTGCTAAAAATTTACTCCCTCCGTCTCAATTTATATGAGTTAGTTTGATTTGACGCAGAATTTAAGAAAAAAAAATCTTTTGAAACTTTTGATCTAAAATGAGTGAGAGATATTTGTGTGGCTAGAAATCATTTCATTAAGGGTAAAATGACATTTTTGTAGTTAAATTGTTACTAAATATAGAAGGCAATATGTCATTCTTGTTGGGACGGGCTAAATAAAAAAAAGTAAGTCATATAAATTGGGACAGAGAGAATATTATTTTCCACTAAAATTTCCCACGGGAAAATATTTGGTGGCTATTTGCATAAATATTTTGACTGAATCGGTGAGAAAAAAAAAATTAGTAATGTTTTCATGCGGAAAAATTAGAAAACTTCTCACTATTTCAGTGAGAATTTGTTTTTCATCATGCATTTTTTTTAGTGAGCTTAAATGTAAAAAATCATGTTTTATCGCATAAATTTCTCGCTGATTCGTGATAGATTTTTTTTATTTTTATTTTTAATTGTGAAACTGCTTGAGTGTAAATAAGGCAACCTAGTATTAGCTCCTTCACAACCCCCCCCCCCCCCAACACACACACACACACAGAGTTAGTTACAGTTCTAATGTCACCCTAGAGTGTACACAAAGACAAAACAATTTTGGTTAGAAAAGAAACAAAAACAAGAGGAACTTTAACATCCACCAATAATGACATTGCTTCACTTAAACTTCTCATGCAATGCAAGAAACTTAGGCACACAAAGAGATAAAAGGCGGAGTCCGAATTTAAATTTTATGAGTTCTAAAATTTAAAATAGCGATTAGCGACATCAAGTGTAGGTTAATTGAGTTTGAGTTAATTTTTTATTTTTTTTTGTACATATCTAACGATCAATTTCTTACATACAAAATAGAATTTACATTAAAGCTATTGAGTTCGACCAAATATGTAGATGGTACATAAGTAACCTTTTAGCTCCGCACCTCCGCAGAGAAAGCTTTACGGCAGAAGTGGATCTAGAGTGCGTTCTGATGGGTACAAATGAATTTATTATATTCATCTCGAGTTTTATACGTATATTATGATCATTAGTTCGTCTCAAAAACACATTATTTTATTTTAAATGGTTTCTCTACCAAACAAGCTTTTTAATATTTTTTTGTGTTTGAAACATTATTTTCATCACTGATAAATAATATATTAAGAGAAACTAACGGTCTGAATTTCCTATCTACTCAAATATCATTATATAAAACGAGACAAAAGGAATAATATTTATGTTTTAGATTCTTAGTGATATATCGAACTAGGATAATATGGTAGTTTAACCTTATCTTATATATTTCATTCAAAAGTTTTATAAAGAGTTTGCATTTTCTGGTTGCTGAATTTACTATCCAAATTTGTCAAATCTGAAGTTGGTGGCTTTGTACCAAACGGGTCACAATAATTGTCATATCATTTGTGTAGACTATAATAACATTTTATTATAACAGCTAAGTACATTTTGAAATCCATTTTTTCATATTATGTTATATTATATGTTCTATATAATAGCATGTTATTAAGAAATTTCTAGATAAATAACGTTAATATATAAAGATTTGATTATACAAAAATTAAAGATATCAATCTATGATTCAACCACCGATTTCCTTTTTTTTTTTTTTTTCTTGTAGTTATGGAAAACATAGATTCTTAAAGTGTTCCTCAACATTTGAACTATTATTCAGAACCAAACTTTTGTAATCTTGAAGATTTTGGACATGTGATAAGAACATTAATAATTCTCCACTTATAGCTTCATCACACAATAAGCCAAAAAGAAGTACAAACCAAAAAAAAAAAAAAACCTAAAAAGTCTTCAAGTGAATCTCCAACCCCACCCCACCTAAAATGAGATTAGGGGCAAAGTCACAATAAAAGTTACGATTTTGACAGAATCTAATAATTTTTAAATTAAATTATATACTTATAGTAAAATCCCATAGTATATATAATAATTTATTCTGAGTATAATAAACAAAAAAAAAATTATAGTTCAAAATTCATAAACTAAAAATATTAAATCCGCCTATAGACTCAAAAAGAGAGAGAAGAGAGGGAAAAGAAGTGTAATTAAGTAGTGATGAATGATTATATTAAAGGGTTGATGGTGATTTGCAAGAAAGTTTAATTAATAATCAACTTTTTAGCAAGCATGATTACTTAATTATTTTCATAATCTATTTTTCTTTTTGAGTATGAGCTAGCTCTTTATAGCCTGTTGTGATAAACAACAATCCTATGTATTTATTCATTTATTTCATATTTAGACATTTTATCAAAATCTTAATATATCAATTTAAACCTTTGTTATTGTAAAACTAATTTTTTACCAACATGATGCATAGAAGTGATGGCCTAAATATAAAATTCAATTAAAAACCTTAAAACTTACTCATATGTATTCTTTTAATTTATAAAATCGCTTCAACCTTTTGATGTGCAAAATGAAACAGTTTAAAACCATATTTTTTACAGTTCTTATATTATATAACTTTCATGTGGAGTGAACTGAAAGCTAAACTCCAAGTAACTTGTACAGCCAAAAAATGAATTGGGCCGAAGGAAATAGTAAAATTTGCAAAAATAGGATATTATATGCGTGAACTTGAACTTTTGACCCTTACTTACCAATATCGAGTTAGCCGTTGGAAGTACCGAGTCCGTCTTTTGCAATTGCAGCATATTTGATCCAACTAATAGAAGGTCCAATTTGTTTTAATAAAATCAACAAAATTATACTAAGATTATAAAGATATTTGATACATTTTCACTATATAGAACTTAAATTCTGTCATTATAAACTTTATGGTCCCTCAATGTTGCAATCAATGAATATCAAGTCATATAGTTGGAAGAAAATGAAGTTATTTTCAATGTGTTTCTCAGTTCCCACTAGCTCAGGGCAAAATTCAAACCAAAAATTCCTTTCAGCCAATGATATTAACTTATTTAGAACTACTCATGCTGCCTCAATAAATAATCATGTGTACCTCTATTTTAATAATTGAACATCCCCATTCCCCACTTACTGTCACCAATTCTAAATATCTTTGAATTCTTCCTCTCAAAACACAATTTAGTCAAACCACATAAGTCTACATAATCTATTAATGTCAATGAAAAACTGGTGCTTTGTCTGTATATTTACTTCTAAAGGCCCCAGTTCAGTGAATGATGGACAGCAAAGTAGGACCTAAGTTTAACAAACTTAATCAAAGGCATTAGTTAAGAATACTTGCAACTTTCAGTACCCCACCTGCATTGCGGTAGGCTGAAAGCTAGCGTAAAATTTGTTAATTCATGATGAATCCTCGTGATATAGATTCATAAAGGGTTGTAGAATTCAAAGAGTACAATATGCTTAATTCTTGAAAAAGACTACTAATTCTTCATTATGCAGCTTCTTCCTTGCCAATTCTTGACAGGAAACACTCCTGCTCTATTACTTGATATAATATATAACTAGACTGACTTTGGAAAGTGAGGGGAAAGTTTACCATTCTTGTTTTCCATTTCTGGCACATTATAAGGAACTGATTCTTGGAGCATTTTCACCACTCTGTGCATTGAGGGGCGATTAGCTGGAGTTTGGTTAAGACAACGTAGACCAACATCAAGAACCTTGCATATATGTTCTTTGAAGCTGGAGTTTAGATTTGGGTCGAGCAACTGATCAACTCCTTTCTCGTTCAACGTCGTGTGTACCCAAGTAGCTAGATCTTTCTCCCCGAATTCTGGACCGACTGGTCTTCTGCCTGTCACCAGCTCCAAAATGACCACTCCAAAGCTATATATGTCACTTTTTTCATTCACATGAAGAGTATATGCATACTCTGCAATCAATGAATTTCACTAATGTTAGTTTTGGCTACTTTAAAATGAAATTGCAATCTTTCCGAAAATATAAGCTAGATGTGCCAATATATCGATAGAAATGACTAAAGCCAGTGATATATTTGGACAAAGCGATACCTGGTGCAATGTAACCACAGGAACCAGCAATTACAGACATGGATTCGACGCCACCTTTGCTGCCTGCTTTAACAATTTTTGCCACACCAAAATCTGAAATTTTGGCTCCAAACTCATCATCCAGCAATATGTTGTTTGACTTAACATCACGGTGAACAATTGGAGGAACACAACCATGGTGCAAATAAGAGAGCCCCTCAGCTGCATCTAAAGCTATCTTGAACCTCAACGGCCAATCCAACAATTTGGCCTTGCAACTGTGCAGCAAATCGCCCAAACTTCCATTTGGCATGTACTCATATACCAAGAGCTTGCTATCCCCAGTATCGCAACAGCACCACAATCTCACAATATTCTTGTGCCTAATTTTACCCAGGGTTTCAACTTCAATTTCAAACTCGTCTTTATCAGACTCAAGAGCACCATAAGGGGTTTCATCTTTAACTGTTCTCTCCCATAGCTTCTTGATAGCTACTGCCTCACCATTGCTTAGGACAGCTTTGTACACTCTTCCTGAAGCTCCATTGCCAATTACATTAGCTTCATCTAGGCCAACGGGTATTTCAAATTCACTAAATCCAAGCTTATGGAATGATGTCCACTTTGTCATAGTGTTTCCTTTCTTAATCTTCTTGAATTTCTGGTACTTCCAAATGAACATAGCAATCCCGACAAGAAAAACGAAGCCAGCAACTGTGTAGATAGCTCTCAAAGTCCACAAGTATCCTTCATGCTGTCCTCTACCTTTGGTAGGACAAAGACCAGCAACACCTTGACACAAACCTGGATTACCTCGAAAGCTGTCTCTATAAACACCCTTATCAAAAACTGCAGGAATCATCCCTGACAGCTGATTATTAGACAAATTTAGCTTATTAAGCTTCAAGCTTTGCAGACTGAGCGGGATTTCCCCTGAGAAGTAATTCCCAGAAAGATCAAGATAATTAAGCACTGGCAAAGTCCCAATTTCCTCCGGAATTTCCCCGGAAAATCCATTGTTTGCCAAGTCAAGCTCACTGAGTTGCTTCATTGTGTGAATTCCGAAGGGGATTTTCCCTGATAGCTCATTGAAACTAAGATCAAGGGTTCCTAACTGCCCTAGATGCACTAATGTGTCTGGAAGTTCTCCTGTGAGGTCATTATGACTCGTGGAAAACTCAACTAAGTTCTTCAACTTTCCTACTTCACTAGGTATAACCCCTGAGAATTTGTTTCTTGATATTTGTAGGTTAGACAAATTTTTGGCACCAGAAATCATGTGTGATATATTTCCTGAAAATGCATTGCCAAAAAGGTCTAAGAGATAAACCTGAGGCAAACTCCAAAACTCAGTTGGGACTTCCCCAAATAGCTTATTAGCCCGAAATCTGACCCTAAGTAAACTCCGGCAGTTGCCAAGACTAGCCGGAATACTCCCAGAGAACAAATTATATATCACTATAAGATCCTCTAAAGCTCCCATCTCACACAAACTTTCAGGAATTTTACCAGAAAATGTATTGTATGAAACATCAAGATACTGCAAAGCCGAGTTCTTCCCCAGTTCACTAGGCAATGAACCAGAAAATCTGTTAGAGAATAACTTAAGCTCGTACAGATTCGGAGAGTTAGCTATACTTTCTGGAAGAAGCCCCTCAAATTGATTCTCAAATAAATTGAGCGACTCAAGTGGCAACTCACACAACTCATTAGGAATAGTCCCATTTAACTTGTTAGTTGACACATCGAATCTTCTCAACCTCGTCAAGTTAGACCATCCCGAAGGCAATTCTCCGGTGAGGGAATTATTGTAAAGCTCAACTTGAACAATACTATTAAGCTGGAAAATTGCACTTGGTAGTGACCCAACCAGTCCATTATTGGACACATCAAAATTAGTCAATCGACTCAATTTCTCAATACTTTTTGGAATTGAACCAACAAGATTACACATGCTTAGCCATAATGTCTCAAGATTAGTCAAGTTACCGAGTTCAGGAGGAAACTGACTCAATGCAAAAGGGTTGTAAGCAAGTTCAAGTGTCTTGAGACTCGTTACATTACCTAATGCAGCGGGAACTTCACCAGTAAGAATGTTCTCAGTCAGAATAAGAGTCTCCAGTTGCCTGAATCTTCCGAAACTTGCCGGAATATTCCCCGAAAAATAGCATCCACTAAGATCAAGGTACCTGCAATAAAATATCATAATATACTAATGAAACAACAAGAATAACAAAATCTTCAATAAAAGATCATAATATTCATTTTGTTCCATCTGCATTTTTATTCAAATACTCAATAGTAATTTAGAGTTACTATAACACCAGCAAGCAAATCCGGGCGGGTTACGGGGGTTCAGCTGAATCATTGCTTACAGCCCCTTCCCCGGACCCTGCTAACACGAGATGTTTTGTGCACTCGACTGTCCTTTTCTACGCATACCCATGTTATATACACTAACTATAGATCTTATATTCGCCTTAAAACAGACCCAAATACGCATATATGGCTACATTTTAGTCCCAATTAGTTGCTATTTTTCGAAAAATCGAAAGAAAAAAAACAGGGGAAATGCAAAATTGAGCTTCAAACTGAGTTACCTGAGGTAAGGAAGATCGGAAATCGTGTCGGGGACAGTTCCACCGATGAGATTCTGAGAAAGGTCAAGGTACGTGAGGCTACGGCATTCAGAAATAGAAACCGGAAGAGTAGAATTAATAAGATTATTAGAAAGCGAGAGTGATGAAAGCGAAGTAAGATGGCAGAGGAAAACCGGAAAGGGTCCGGCGAGAGAAGCACCGGAGAGATTAACAGCGACGACGGAGGGAGAATCTCCGGCGTCATTACAGGTGACGCCTGTCCAGTTACATGGGGTAGGATCATTTTCAGACCAAGTAGAAAATACCCCTTGATCTGAGCTAGACAAAGAGTGTTTCAGTCTTTGTAGATACAACCCATCTTGATTTAGAGCAAAAATCAAAGGGAATGTACTCAGAAAGAAGAGTAATAGTTTCATTTGCATGGTTTTTCATGCACAGAAAGAAGATGAAGAGATTTTTCTGTAATAATGGTGAAATGGGTGTTTGTTGAGCTTGTTAAAATAGTGCAAGTTTTGAAGGATGAAAAAATGGAGTTTTATGTGGGACGATGAGGGTCGGTTTAATGTGGACAAATAGTCCAACTTGTCTATTTGTGATGTGATATCATCTTCATTGTTTGACTGGGATAAGTGTTTTCCCGCTTTTATCGTTGGTATCGGTCTGACTTCAAAACAGATATTTTTTTAACATCATATACTAAAAGAAAACATAGATCAAAACGGACACTTCGCCCTTCTGATCGAGATTCCTTGTGTTTAGGAGAATCCCTTTTGATATGTGGTGCTCAAAAAGTGTCGTTTTGAGGTGGATTCGTGTAACAGCTAGAGGCGGACCCACAGTTATACGTAGGGTTGTACTTACACCCGTTAACCTTGGAAAAAATCATGTGTATACATATATTTATTTTGAGAAACTGACAAAAACTATGACAGAATTAAAAGTGTACTTATGAGGAGTATAAGAGTGTAATTGTGTTATAGGTACAAGTTAGAGGAACCACTCATGAAACCAAGATTTAAATTTAGCTAGAGTTCTATTTCTTAATTTTTATTATAAGTTTATTGGTGCACTCGAAGTAGAACAGTATTTTTGTGCTTAGTATCCATAAGTTTTTACCCGTAAGTAACTAAAACTTTGTGCTTAGTACTCGTATAGAGAGGCGGAGTTAATGGAGGGAAAGTGATTCATCTAAACTTCTCTTCTCAAAAAATTAGGATATCTACATATATGTCGAATCTCTCCAACTTTTTAATAAATATATTTTAAATTTTCTTAATAAAAGTATTGACTTCGTCCCTATTATATGGTCAAAACAAAAATAAGTTAAATTGTAGTAGGAAATATAGATCGTAACAACTATTATTTTGAAACTTGGAAAGGGATATTTTGAAAATTACAGAAGTTATTAGGCATATAGTTGATTTGGACGTATGAGCATTTTTTAATTAAAGAAGAAAAAGGACTTATAATAAGTATTTGTGTTTACTAAATAAGCAAAAAAAATAAAAAATAAAGTTTGTAATTTGGTCAAATAAACTTTATAAATTTATACCCCAATACCCTCTTGGCTCTTACAAATGATATTGACTCAACCTTAAGAATATTTAGAAAAAAGCAAAATTCCTTTATTTCGCAAATGGAATTAGATGACATAAGATTCAGTTTCTTTTGGCTTTGGGAATGGGAAGAAATGGAAACATTGTTTTTCCCTATGTCAAATGAAACATCTCGTTTTTATATAAGGATCAAGTAAAATAAAATAAAAGTAGCAAAAATATCGTTAGTGACTTAAGGGGTATTATTTGGTTAGGAATAAGTTATTTCGAAATAAATTATTTCAGTATGTATATGAGATAATGCATCTCATCACTATAGTATAAATGAGGAGATAGATATAATCCAAGAACTGTCTTAATACCTTTAATCAAACACAGAATAAAATAATTATATTATTTATTTCAAAATTATCATACTTTATATCTCATACCAAACGACGGATATAAGAGCATTAAAATGAGCATGCAAGTGTAGTCAAATTTAAAGGAAAATAAAGCACAGTATTGTTAGAAGAAATTTGGTGTATATGTGGGGACTCTTTGAACAAAAAAAATTGAACTTTGAAATTTCAGAAGGAGAGCCAGTCTTCCACAAAGACTCATTGGTTTACTTATGTTTACCCCATTTGTAGTAAATTTACCAATAATAATTAAACAATATATCTACTTCATTTATTTTTTCAAAAGCAGGCAATTTTAACACAAACTCCCAAAAATATTTGGTAAACTCTGATATAATATATACATGTGTCTTTTAACTTGCCTCATATCTGATAAGCATAAGTAGACATTTAAACTTATAGAAAGTTAAACAAGCGTGTCTTGTATATGCTGAGTGAGTTCTTAAACGACCTATCATTAGTATTACTCAAAAGTCTAATAAATTTGGTAGAGAGGCTGCTAAATTAATTTGAATTTTGAGGTCGAAAAAAAGTTTAAATTGAAAATAGAAATCATGAAAGACTAAAACCAAACAATATTAATAATTTGAGTCTTGTCATACATGGTCCAGTTTGATAATCCAATTGTTTGGGGATCAGAATATGGACCATATATTAATATGAAAAAAAGTTTATGACTCTCTATCAAAACAAAGCTGCTATATATATGTACCGACTGTTTTGTATTAATTTATAAGCGTGCAAATATATATAGGCCAAGATTCCAAGATAGTGAATTTGTGACTCACAGTCCAGTGGAACAAAGAATATTCAGAACTATAGGTTGCTCGAATTCTTCTAATATATTGACGGGTGAATATCAAATGCAGGTAATACTATATTTTTAAAAAGTTCGAGTAATATTTGTAGCCAGGTGGGATTACGGGCACCACACGAACTCGAGGAGTCGATTCATGACATTTTCCTAACTAAACTGCTAGACTATATACATGCGTCTATGCACAGAGATAATTAATGTATATGTATAATGTATTGCGTGTCTACTATTGAACTTATGGGTTCGACAGAATTCAGTAGCTTTAGTTCAAACCTTCTGTTTGAAATAAAAATTATATATAAATAATTTTTCATAATTCAATACGTAATGGTTCCGAAATTCATATATCTTGGATTGTGCCTTCGAAAATGAAAAAAAGAAATGGCGGAGACAAAAAGTTCCAAGTACTAGTTCGTATGAATTCTAACATAATTGTAAAACCTTATCTTCAATTATTTATAAATTCTTTTCTTTGTACAAATATTCATAGGCAAAAAGATTATCATAAATTATCTAAATTTCGATGCTTATTTCTTTCTTCTTTTTTTAAAAAAAACCTCCCTCTATTATTGATAGACAAAGTACACTCCCTCTATATATTTGAGTATTTATATTTAAGATAATATTAGAGTATAGATTATGTATATACAAGTTACCCAAAAAAGATACTCCCTATGTCTTAACTTATGTAACATAGTTCGGATTTTGAGAGTTAAACAACCTAATTTTGATCGTGAATTTGGGAATGAAGTTTTTTGAAATAAAATTACAAAGTGTCATAAAGATAAAATAATTGATAATTCAAGACATGAAAAAATTACCGTCAAAAGAAAAATTTAGAGAGAAGTATTAAAAACACCTCTAAACTTGACGAAATTATTAGTTTCATCATCGAACTATTGACAGTCTTAAAAACACCCATCTACCTGACTAACTAAACTTAGATGCACCCCCGATACACTCCCGATATGCAACATGACATAGCAAGTGGTCTCAAACTCTTGTAGGAGCATGGAGTTCTTAATAAAAATCGAGAGAAGTATTGAATACACCCCTAAACTTGACGATAATTTAGGGGTGTATTTAGCTTCAATTAGTCAAGTAAAGAGGTGTTTTTAAGGCTTTCAATAGTTCGGGAATGAAACTAATAATTTGCCCCAAGTTTAGGAGTGTTTTTTATATTTGTCTCAAAAACTTATTTAAATCTCAAAATTTAAAAGGTGTCACATAAATTGAAACAAAGACCGCGCGAATCATGTGCAAAATTGTGAGTAGTGAAAGTGGCGCAATCATTGACGCTCCTCTTTTTTTGACAAAACACACTATATTATAGTCTAATCTCGACCAAAACACTAATTAAATTTATACCAAATTCAACATATATATACTGTGGGATTGAGGTTAGGTGCTCACTTTACATATATAGACAGCTGAAATATTTGATTTTTGTGGCTGTTTAAACTTATGTTATTTCAAAGTTCAACTCTCTGTCCTCATGCGAACATGACTATTGTCAAATTAATATAAACGGAATCCATAGTTAATTTCTGTTAGCTGGTGATATAAATTAAACGGTCAAATTAAAATTAACCCCAACGTATTAAAAATGACTCATAAATGCCCTCAATTATGAAACCGTAACCTTAGAGTTAGAAGTAGAGAGTATTTACCATCCGAACAACCCTCTCTCGTCGCAAGGAATCGGATTTTTACTTGAAAAGTGCCCATGAAGAAGAAGAGGAGCAGGCAAAGTCTTATCTTTAAGCTTGTCAACAGTGGCTACAAGTTAAATATTTTGGAAAAAAATAGATACTATAACTTAAATAGTACCATGAAAAGTGAAAACTGACCACCACGTGAAACTATTACTTAAAGGTGGCCATTCGGCGCAATTCATCTACTTTCAGGCCCAATGGGTATGCAAGTCTAGGTCGGCCCACTACGATGCTGGATCATTTATGGGCTTTCTCGAATTCATACGTACTTCATTAGTCTGGGAAAAACACTTCTCCAGACAAGAAAAAGGAAATTACTTAAATAAGTTTTCTATAAAGAATTCAATTAAGTTTTTAGAATTACCATAAAACGATGTGGTGCAGTGGATGAGGTTGATTCTTCCTTAATTAGAAGTCTCGAGTTCGAGCTCTAAGTATGAAAAAATCATTGATAGGAAGCGCTACCCCCGAATGGGGCTCTGTCCGCCGTCCGGTACGAATTTAGATTAGTCGGATTCCAATGCAAATATCGGACACTGGATGAGAAACCCTCAAAAAGTCGGATGTTCCAAATGTACTTTTTGGCACAAACAATAAACTCAAAGTACTACTTATTAAATGTTTACCAAACATTTGAAATAGTTCTTTTAAGTAGTTAATCCCTAACCTATACTACATGTTTAAAACAGAGTTTTTGACTAAAATCATTCTTCAACTATGACTCAAATCTAATGTACATCTTTATATTATCTAAGTGAGCAAAAAACATCCTTATACTATCCAAAAAATAACAAGAATCATCCTTCAGTCTATTTTTGTTAAGAAACTAATTGAACCAATAAAAAAAATATTTTTAAATTTGGTCATGTCTTAACCACAACGAGAAGATCAAAGTTACCTTAAAAAAATAAGGATATGAATCTTTCATTCTCAAAATTTAAATTTTGTGTGTTATTAGTTTATATATTTTTTGCATAATCAAGTAAATTGACTTGCAACAATACATAAGTCTTGAAATATTTATACAGTAGGTTTCGATAGTTAGAAAGATTATGTTAAAAAAATCATTTAGAGATTTTCTTTAATAAAATATTTAGTACGTATGTACGTTATGTACAATGCAATTAATATTTTATACAATGTACAAAAATGCTGAAAAATTAGTGAAATTACTTAGGCGTTTAGTTATGAAAATAAAAAAATAATTACTTTATTTGAATTTTTTGAAGTTGGAGTTGTATTTGGCCATACTTTTTACAAAGAATATTTAGAATTTGAATATATTTTGTCTGAATATGATTTAAACCCTCAATTTCTAAAAATTAGAAAAATCACCCAACTTGACTAGCTTAACCATGTGTACATATATTCATTCGACTCGGCACATTTTTTTGTTGGAGGCATGAGTTTCTTAAAAAAATAAATAGACAGAAGGATGAATCTTGCAATTTTTTGGTTAGTGCAAGGATGTTGTTTGTTCACCTATATAACACAAGGATGTACTTTAAGTTTAAGTTATACTTCAGAGATGATTTTAGCCAAAAACTCTTCAAAACACATATGTATATATAAACTTTCTCATTTTCATTTCATATATTTTTTAAAATTCTCCTGCAATCCACACGTGTTTGCGTAATATTTTCAAGAGTCTTAAGTGATCAATTATGTAAAACAATATTTATATAATAAGTCACTTAGAATATAATTAGAGAATCTATTTTAATATCCTCGATTTGGTAATTTTTAATAAGTTGCATTTAACCTGAAATTCCATTTTCGATTTGTTAAAGTTTCACAAATTATTAGAACTCATACAGGCCAAAAGTACGATAAGACATATTTTCCTACAAAACAATCTTATGTTTGTTTTTTTCTCTTATCTTTTTGAAAAAGACAAGAAAACTATCTGAAAATATTTCAACAGCATAATTATTATTATTTGAATAGTCCATCAAGAAAAAAATTCACTTCTCTAAATTAGCTTTTTCAGACTATCAAATTTTTTAACTTTATAATATTCATTTGTCAAAAAATATATGTACTATATTCGTTCGCCTCCTTTTATATATGTATAATAATAATAGTCTCGATAATTTTTAACAAATATTTATAGCCATGAATAATAACTCAAAAAAAAGGGAACGGATCTGAAATATTCTCTAACTTTACAATTTAGAGCTGATATAACAAAAAATATATTATTCTAAATCGCAAAATTAAAGAATATATCAAAACTCGTTTTCTAAAATAAATAGTATATCATAGCTTTTGATTGACTTGACATAAAGTAGGTTACATGTACAAATTCCTTTTGTTCTTTTTCCTTTTGTTTCCAAAGTTCTTGAACATTTTAATTTTTATGATATACTTGGATTTGTTCTAATTTTAAGTTTTATATAATTTCATTTTGTTGAGTAGTCTAATGCTGTTGGTGCCATAATTGACTCCTGCTGAAAGTTACATGTATATATAGTTAATTAACAATTAATGGCTAATGTACTTTCTTTCAACAAACAAACAACAAAAAAAAAAAAAACAAAACCCACACTATCTCGGACAATTGTGTTCAATAGGAATCAGTTAAGTTATTTAAAGTTGAAGGCGAGTGATTTGATTTTGAGCTTGACACGTATCTTTTCTTGAAAATTAAGAATAAATCTATGTTGTAATATAATGAGAAGAGTATATTTGGACCGAAAGTATAACGAGAGGAATATATTTGGATTAAACGTATAAACTATTTTTATAGTTTATGAGTATATTTGATATTTTTATATATTATAAACGTATGTTTATTTTTACTTGTACCATTTCAAAAATCAAAAAGTAATTAGTCATTTTATTTTAAGTATCAATTATTTTCTTAATAAATGAAATAATTTATGATATAATTAAATTGTTATTTTACTTACGATTTTTTAAGAGATATGTCAAGTCAACGCAAGGAAAAAAAAAACATGTATGAAAGGAGTATATAGTTAGACCCCTTTGACTAATTAATCAAACCATTATCTACTTAACATTTTATCTAAAACAAGATTAACACGAAATCTTTTTTCCATTATCACGCCGTAAAAACTTAATGATAAAAACGCAAAAATTGACTCCAATTATCTGGGACCCACATTCATAATGCGGGAAATAAACTGAAACTTCTCCCCCTTTCGCTCTTGTCATCACTCTCCAACACGCGCTCTCAAATAACTCCATCCAACGGCCATCACAGCTAGTGTACAACACTCTCTACCAAAGCGATTCACACACACCTGACATCCTCGACCAGATCGTAGTACAAAAAGTAACGAACAAAATAACAAGAAAAAAAAAAAAAAACGGTCGGTCCTTGAATATGAAGAGAGAGAAAGGAGTAGTGTTTTTTTTTTAGAGAGAGAAAGGAAGAAAAAAAAAACTCCCAAAGCACAAAAGCACAAACTCATTTGTGAATCAAAACTTTGGGTTTTCAAAGAATCTGACAATACTAACCTTATACTATATACTATATATATATATATACCCACCAAGAATTTTATACCAAGAAAAAAAAAAAGATTCTTTTTTATTTTTATTTTTTTCCCCCCCTTTTGGTTTCTTTATTATCAGAGAATGACAGAGTCAAATATAAACTATATTCATTTCATATTTTCATCATGTGGGTGTAACAATTTTCAAGAAAAGATTAGATTTTTGATGGGTGGGTATAATAAGATTAGTAGTAGAAAGAGAAAGCTTTGTTTTTGTGTTCATAGTTTTTCTTTGTTCTTTAATTTCATTAGTACTAGAGATGCTGTTGGCAATAATAATTATTACTACTACTATATCAATTTCAAGAAAGAGTTAATTTATTATCAATATTTAGGCAAATCTCACCACACATCTCAATCAGAGAGTCCTTACAGGGTGCTAGTCTTTATTTTACTTTTGGGGGCAAGAGAGAGAGAGAGTGTGTTTATAGATAATGCTTTCAGTTCAATATACTTTGTGGGTGTGTTTAATTTTCTGTCTTTTCGTCAATACCAAAAGCAACCAACCCCCAATTTCCTCTTTCTCTTTCTATAGCTGCTCTAACCCTAATTTAGAGAGAGAAGTAACAAAAAAGGGGGGATTTTGATGGGTTGTAAGGGTGGCTGCTGCTATTTTGTAGTTGGGTTTTGATTATTTGGGGTGTAATTTATTTGGGGGAAAGTGAAAAAATTTATCTTGTTGCTGAAATGGAGTCTGATGGTGGTGGAAATGGAGAAGCTGATGTTCCTATGGCTGTTGCTGCTGCTGCTACTAGTGATACTGGAGTAAATGGAAGTTGTGATGCAGGAAAAAAGAAGGTACCAGAAGGGGAACCTAAGGTTAAGAGGAAAATGAAGACTGCTTCTCAGTTGGAGATTCTTGAGAAGACTTATGCTAGTGGGTTATCTTGCTCTTTTCAATCTTTTTGTTTTAATCTTCCCCATTTTGGTTTTTGATGGATTATTGGGTGTTGTAGTGTTTTTATGTTGTTAATTTTTGATTACTTATAGTGAGGGTATATCGGAAATAACCTATTTATCTCCCAAGGCTGGGAGGGGTAAGGTATGCGTCCACTATGTCCTTAGGACCCCACCTAGACCCCACTTCACTTGTGGGATTATACTGGATATGTTGTTGTTGTAATTGTTGATTAGTTATAGATGTTTATTTGTTGCATTTGGCGTTGTAGGCTGCAAATTAATGGGCTTGATTTAATTTTTTTATTGTGTAGCTGATACTTATCCTTCAGAAGCATTGAGAGCAGAGTTGTCAGTAAAATTAGGCCTCTCTGATAGGCAACTGCAGATGTGGTTCTGCCATAGGAGGCTCAAGGACAGGAAAGCAACGCCAGTGAAGCGGCAGAAGAAGGAAGAAGCTTCACCTGCAGCAATGATTTCTTCTGGTGGACAAGGGGATGAGATGGCAGTGAGTGGTGAAATTGGGAAGGAGCATGTTTCCGGTTCTGGTTCAAGAGTAAGTCCGATTGGTCTCATGGACTTGCAGGTGCAACAACAGCTCCACCAGCGAGTTGTTCATCGACCTGGAACTGCAGTTCCTAGGTTTAGACCTGAAATGCCAGCTTTGAAGAGATATTATGAGCCACCTCAAGCTATATCCGAGCTTCGGGCAATCGCATTTGTGGAAGCGCAGTTGGGGGAGCCATTAAGGGAAGACGGACCTATTCTCGGAATGGAGTTTGATCCCTTGCCACCCGGTGCATTTGGTGCACCAATTGGTAAATTTACTTCCCATGCTTCTTTGTAGCCTTGGAATTTGCATGAAGTTTGATGACTAGTGGATCACAGTGTTCTGTGATATTTCTGCTCGTCTTGTTACACTGATGATAGTTAAATGTGCTAAGGTGTATTAATTTACTTCCATCCCCTTTGGTATGTTTATGGCATTGGACCTCTATTCCTCAAATTCATACTATATTGCCTATCAAAATGTTCTGATATTTCCGATTCTATTCTGTCAACTGAAGATACTGATCAGAAAAAAAAGGGGCCTTTCTAATGTGGATGTACGCTATACTCCAGCTGCTGAAATTTCTGTGCCATTGTTTTAAAATTAATGGCCTGTTTAGATGGGCTTAAAGTAAGTAACTTATAAGTCAAAAAGCTAATAGCCATAAGTAGAGGATACCCTACTTTTGGGTTATTTAAAAAAAATTAGCCTAAAAGTGAGTGCTTAGAAGCACTTTTTAACCTTTCCAAACATCTCCAAAACAAAAAATGTACTTAAAAGCCAAAAGCACCTAAAAATAAGTTAATCCAAACAGGCACTAAGTGCTGTTGCTTTCGTATTGGCCCATTTCCAAGTAATTCCTCTTCGTAGATACAAGTAATTTGACTGTGTTCTCCATTTCATTTTTAACCTTTATGCAACTCAAGTGGTTTGTTAACAATGATTAAACTTCTTGAAACATGCACAAGGACATATTGGCTTTTTTCCCGGTGAAGTGGTGGTATGAAAGAGGCACCAAAAGTGGTTTGGCATGCTGTATAGCAGTGTTTTGCATAAACCTACAAAAAATGAAGCCAAAAGTTGTTAAGCAATCTGCACAGCATTATCTGTTCCATCAAACAAAATTATACTCCCTCTGTCCCTAATTACTTGTCCACTTTTGAATTGGCACACCTTTTAAGAAATCAATCATTGACATAGTGAGTTTACCATTTTACCCCTATAAATTATGAAGTGGATGAATTAAAAATTTAAGATTTTCAAGAAGTTCTACCTTTTTCAAAATTAATTCATTGAGGGTATAATAGGTAAAAAAATTTGTCCTATCTTGATTTGTCAAAATGGACAAGTAAAAAAGGAAAATTGGACAAGTGATTAGGAACAGAGCGAGTACCTTCTAAGTAAAATTTCTCATGTGCAAATGTTAACTTTCTCAAAAAAAATAAAAATTCTCATGTGCTGAATTCAAGTACAGTTTCCACACCTTTCAGTTCAACCATCATAATTTATGGCACAATTTAGTCATCTTAAGCGTTTTTTGTTGCTCTGTCTTTGCGCCCTTTTTTCATTTATTGCTCTTTAATTGATTTCTTGTAAGGTTTTCTTAATTTGCATTTTTTAAATCAAGAAATAGGACACAACGCCTCGATTTGCATTGTTGAGTTCCTCTTTGTTCTCTGTTCCAGTGAAAGTTGGAACTCCCGAAGATTGCCCATTCTTCTTAAGCTTTCATCTTGAGTTTCCCAGTTATGTATTTCCTTCCAATTCTATCAATAGCCTTTAGGCGGTTCTTAGTTGGGGAGGAGTGGAAAATAACTACTTCTCCTGTAACTATTCTTTTTGGCTGTTTGATAGGAAATTACAAAGTTGTATTACGGTATATAGCTGCAGCGTGTGCTTTTGTGTCTCTCCAAAGTGTTCCTGAATAGTTGTGAAACTGTAGAAATAGTTTGTACAAAACAATGGGGACTGGGGACAAAGTATTACTCCCTCCGTTTCAAAATAAGTGGTGTTTTTAGCTTGGACACACCCCTTAAGAAAACTATTCAGTCCTAGAAAATAAGAAGTGTTTTACTATCTTACCCCTAATTAAATGCCTTGAAGAAAGAAGTGGTTCTTTAATGGTGTAAAATATGGGTAATTTTGGAAGAGATACTTAATTCTTCTTGATTATGTAAAACACTACTTGTTTTGAAATAAAATCAAAAGGTAAAATCACCACTTATTTTGAATCAGGGGAGTACAAACTATACTACTTCCTCTGTCCCAATTTATGTGATGTAGTTTGACTTGGCACAAAGTTTAAGAAGTATGGGGAAGACTTCGCAATGTTCCAAAACTACCCTTAAAAGAGTACACTTTTGTGGACTTGTTGCCAAATTAGTGGGACCCAACATGGCTAAAATGTTGATAACGTCATTAAATATTTGCCAAATAAGGAACTATACCATTCTTTTTAGGACTGACTAGAAAGGAAAATGTGTCATATAAATTGGGACAGAGGGAGTACGAATCCCATGCTTGCTTAGATATTGGAAAAAGTGAATACAAAGTAATCATTCGTGTGACCTACTATACGCCAAGGAAAAAAAACAAGAACCAGGCTAGGCCTCCCCCTTCTGTGCACCTTCTTGCTATTGAATATCAACATTCAATTAGAGACTTCGAAAGAAGAAATTAGAGCTTTAGTACCATCCACAATGTGTCCAAAGCTAGGGCCGGGTCTTGTTGTGCACAGACTCTAGACAACCTGTTACAAAACCCCATCAGCCCAGGTCAGGTGACTTGAAAAGACCAAACATGGACCACCTGCTAAGAAAATGGTAAATAAGGCAAATGCGGGAGAACTAAGTGCTCCTTTACCTCAACCTTGCTGCTGAAACTATGCCCGACTGATTACTTAAAGCATATGATGAAATTATAATTTAAATATACTTATAAAAAAAAGAAAAGGAAGTGTATAGTTAATTTCCTTGGCTTCCAATTTTCTCATGAGTTTTTTTCGCGAGTTTTTTCTTGGTCCTTACTAACTTACCCTTTACCTTCCATCTAAAATACTACGAACTGTTTTAACTTCTTGTGGTGAGAAGTACTAATAGAAAATTAGTCTTGAGAAAAAGAAACGTTGTGTACACTGTACACGAATCAGTGGGAACAATTATTAGTCGCTTATGTGTTGGTTTTTTAGGATTTGCAGGAATTATACTTTTTGAAGAATTTGCTGTTGATTTGCCTGTATAACTGTCTGCTTTCCATATTACTTTTTTCAAAACCCAAAAGAGAGAGAGAGAGCTGTGATTGCGTTTCAGGCCCTAGCCACTGAGGGAAGTAATTGGAGCCTCCATTCGATGAACACTGATAAACTTAAAAGACATGTGATTTTCTTTGAGGGGCTTAAGTTGGATTGACATACACTGTATATTAAATTTTGTAAATGTATCTGTTCACCAGTATCATGCATATTTGGGTTTCTGCAAGTTGATATGCTCCTGCTAGTTCTGAAAATGTAAAGAATGTTTTATAGTCTATCTTCCTTGGTCTTCATTTCTGTAGGTTATTTTTCTCAGTTGTATATTCTTTTACAATGTGGCCCTATGTTGTGAAGGTATGT
Organism: Solanum etuberosum; assembly: GCA_029582245.1. Classification (NCBI taxonomy): domain Eukaryota; kingdom Viridiplantae; phylum Streptophyta; class Magnoliopsida; order Solanales; family Solanaceae; genus Solanum; species Solanum etuberosum. The sequence goes on from JAJONR010007231.1 coordinate 35,875, forward strand.
TTAAAGCTGATGAGTGTTTTTCTTTCTGCATGCAACAGTGGCAGCCATGCAGAACAAACCAGCCGGACGACCTTTTGAAGCTCAAATCTATGAGAGACCAGATGTTAATGCAATCAAGGTCAGCCTCTTCACTTGCTTATTCCAATCCATATGTGTTAACAATGTTCAGATCTTTTTATGAAACAATTAGTAAGTTTGATTAGAGGTGTGATGAAGAATGAAGTCATACAACTGATTCAAAAAAATAAAATGAAGTCACTCAACGTTTGTATCAGCTAAAAAACATGGAAGATAAGCACCCAAAGGTGGGGCCTCAGACCTAGTGGCCAATGAAGTGGGTTGAGAATCATGAGGTGTATGTTCAATTCCCAAGGGTGGCAAAAACACTAGGTGATTTCTTCTCATCAGCCCAACTTTGGTAGATAGAGTTACCTGGTACCTGTGCGGGGTTAGGGTAGCATGTTTGGCAGAATTAGTCGAGGTGTGTGCAGGTTGACCTGGACACCACGGGTATTAGTCAAAAGCGTGGAAGATAGTTAGAAATATTCTTTTAGTAGACCACTTGTGGGATTACACTGGGTATGTTGTTGTTGTTGTAGTAGACCACTCGCTCTACCTCAGGAAGGTGGCTGAGGCATTACTATGCTGGGAGGAAGCAGGTGTACATGCTAAGGACAGAGGTAGGTGGAGAATTATTCCGGGGGCTATCTGGTGGGCTGTTTGGAAAGAAAGGAACTCAAGATGTTTTGAGAGCATAGAGAACAATGTGCAGAAAGTTAAACTAAATTGCATTTTACTTTTAGTTTTTTGGTGTAATTAGTTATACTCAAATGACACTGTCTCTATTATTGATGTGCTAGACTCAATCTAGACATAGAGAAGTGAAATCAGGAGTACACTTGTATATAAGGTTACAGTACAACCCATGTACTGTTTTATGATATAATACAAATTTACCAAGTTCAAAAAATATAAAAATAAAAATAAAACATTGTTTTCTTAGTAGAAGCTGATACCTTTTATCCAGGGTGATCAAAGGCAAAAAACACATAAGTTCTAAGGTTTGATGGGGGCTTGAAGCGCAAAGCTACATTGAAGAATGACCCAAATGGAGAAAAAAAACAAATATGTATGTGTAGTCCAAGACTTAAAATTATAAGCATAAATAACATATATATTAACAAAGAAATTGATTTTTTTCTTATGATAAAGTGAATATCAATTCTTTAGTGTCGCCTCTTTAGGATTTACGCTCATTTGCAAGGAGCAGTATGCCTCCAGAGTCTTGATGACAATGCCCACTAAGCTACGCGAAGTTCTCATTGCTCAACATGTTTTGCGCCTTCATTTGTTTTTTTCTTCTTCATGGATTTAGATGTTTTAATTTTCCACTAGTTTGGTTCATCTTTTATTCAGTACCTTATGACTGCTGTAGTGACACCTGTCATTCGTGGGGTCCTCACTAAATAAATGTGCATACTTTACTTCCGTTACATATGGTTATGTGATTGGAGTAAAAAAAGGTTTCAGGTTCTGCAAACTAATTGGACACTTGTGATTGAAATTTATTTAGCATGATTGATGTAACTATTTGCAATTGCTGATTCCTGGATAATTCAAAGCGAAAAGGTGAAAAGAGTCACAAGCTGATGAAGGAAAGAAGACCGTATCGTAGTTATGGGCTAGTTTAAGGCATGTAAAATGCTTGCTGTTGTATATTTCTAAAATAACAAAAATTTGGAGCTAGAGAAATTATAAAGGAAAAGAGGATTTATATGTTTATCAGGTATATCATCTTTTGTTTCAGATGACGAGGACTTTTAGTGATATGTATATATTAGAATAACTCCTACAGTAGTGGAGGAGAATTAACAATTCAGAAATTTCATGCCAGGGTACTACAAGGACTTTGCGTGAATACCAGTTTCTTCCAGAGCAACCATCAAATAGAAGTGATAGCTATGAACAATCTGTACCATCACATCATTACCGTTCAACTGAAGTTCAGAGCACCAGAGCCATCTTATCAACTGGGAGGTCATTTATGCATGGGAGTGAGCAAGTGGCCTCTGGATGCAGTATTCCTGGTCAGATCCCGACTTTAAATCTTCTGCCTCAAGGGAGGCAGGGTCACATATCTCCAGCTTCTGCTGAGGCTGAGGCTGTTCCCCAAAGATCTCTTGTGAACATTGAAGTGGAGGCTAATTATTGTGGTCAGCCAATGATGGCGTTGGAGAGTCCATTTATGCCTTCTGATAAAAGAGTCATCCATGACGAGGAACGGTTGGAAAGAAAGCGAAAGGTTTCAGCAGATAACTATTCTTCTTCTTCTTCTCTTGGATTTAGTGCTAATATTCTTTTAAAATTTGTACAGGAACACATAAGAACATATGTTACCCCCCTCTGACTAGCCCCCTTTGGTGCTGCGTTTCTGTTTATACACAAGTTGTTACCTGTTAAAAAAATAACATGTTACCTTACTCTTGTCTGAATATGAAAATTTTGTAATTATCTTTTAAAATTTTCCTTAAAGAGGTGAACAAAAATCTTTGAACAAATTTTATCTTTCTTGGTAAGAGCTGTTTCTCTGCTTATGTTTTGGCCTTTATAGTTGTTTACATATGTGTCTTGCAGAGTGAAGAGGCAAGAATCGCAAGGGAAGTGGAGGCCCATGAGAAGAGGATCCGGAAAGAGCTTGAGAAGCAAGACATGTTACAAAGAAAGGTCTCTCCTCTCCTATTCATCGCAAAATGTTCTGTTCGAGAGTTGGGATGAATGTGTTATTTACTTGCAATCATTTTATTCTTTTGGTACATAAAACAACTCATGAATGCTACGCCAATATGGTGCTAATCTACAAAATGTCTAGATTCTGTATACAGTATCAGCATCCCATCAACTAGGCAACTATCTATACCACTAGGTATGTTTTACTGTGTTGTATACCAGAGGCTAGGATATTCCCTCCTCTGTTTTGTGCATCTACTATATATACAACAGCCGAAGATCTCATCCTGGCTTTAACCCAAAAATAAAGGTATGGTTTGCTTGCATCAGATGCAAATGTAACATAAGATAAAATATGACCTTGACCACAGATATTCAATTACTTAGAAATTATCTCCTACCTCTCTCTCCCCATAAAAACCAAAAAAAAAAAAGATAGTTCTGCATAGCTTCTTTTTTCTAGCTCCCAGATTACCTAACCTCCAACCTGACATTTGAGTCTGCCACTGTTCTAGGCAGTACTCATTGAATGTAAAATTGAAACCTTGAGGCCTACACCTCTGACAAAATCTTAATGTAGTAGAAGGTGGTCCTAATCCTTGAAATCCTAATAATTGCTTATCTGCAGAGAGAAGAGCAAATGAGGAAAGATATGGAAAGACTGGACAGGGAAAGGCGGAAAGAGGAAGAAAGACTGCTCCGCGAAAAGCTGCGTGAGGAAGAGAGGTATCAGCGTGAGCAAAGGCGTGAGATGGAACGAAGAGAGAAGTTTTTGCAGAAAGAGTCTATGAAAGTAATTCATTTTGAAATTTCCTTATCAGAGGCATACCTCTTTTGATAGTTTTAGGAAGAATATTGAGTTTGTTTCCTCCCTTACCTCCTGTAGGCAGAGAGAATGAGGCTTAAAGAAGAAATGCGCCGAGAGAAGGAGGTTGCAAGGCTTAAAGCGGCTAACGTAAGGGCTACTGCCCGAAGAGTAGCGAAAGAATCAACAGAATTAATTGAAGATGAACGTCTGGAATTGATGGAGCTAGCAGCCTCAGAGAAGGGTTTGCCCTCAACATTGTCACTTGACAGTGAAACTCTACAAAATCTAGAAGCATTTAGAGGTAGTTCCCATAACATATACTTAACATGTAGTAGAAGTTTGATCTTGTATATTTATCAGAAATTTACTTGCTACTACCTGAAAAATAAGCTTGGTAAACAGCCTCTTGAAGAAATTCAAGGTAAGGGAGCATGCAAAAGACCCATGTGGTTCAGCCTTACCCTGGACCCCAGACATAGCTTAGTGCACTGGTTGCCCTTTATCTGCTGTTGAATGTTTCTTTTCAGAGTCATAAATGTGCTTCAAGTCTTTGTTGACTTCTTCAGTTCTGTTATTTCATGAAAAGAATGCTCTCGTCTTTACTACTGAATACTCCTTCCCATCCCATTTCATATGACACTATTTTACTGGGTGCATAATTTGAGATGTTATTTCGACTTGTCTATTACATAAGGAGGAGGGGAAGAAAATAATATATGTAGTAATTAGTTGGATACAGTAAACGTGGGATCGAGTTCAAACTAATTGAATTTGAATTCTCTTACTGGAAAAAGAGAATCTTAAACTTGTGTAAGTTTTGTAAATATTACCATCTGGGAAAGTACACCTTGGCATGTCCAACATAAAAGAGTGTCATATAAATGGGATAGAGGGAGATCAAGGAACAGAGTTTTTTTCTCCTCCTCATTTAGATAAGTGAATCTTTAATTTCCACAGAATTTATGCTTTGTTTTGTTCTGGCACTGCTTTCATTCTTTTCCCTGTGGATGAAAGCATGTTTGTGCCTATTGATGTCTTTCAATAGAAACTGAGTTTCTCTCTCTCTCTCTCCTTTTATTTTAATTCTGTATTTCCTTTTTATTTTATGGTTAGAGAGAGTGGATGGTCTTTGAGTATTAGTATCTCATCCCCTTTTCAGATACAGTTGATGGACATGCTCACTGACTTATTATGTACTGAAATGCCCTGTTTGCATTCGAATGAGCACTCTTTACTCAAAAGTCGAAACCTATGAACCATTCATTTTTCTTTCTTCCATGGTTTATGTTTTGAAAAAATACTTGAGAAGTCCAAATGACAGAGATTTTGCTCCTTCCTTTTGATCAGAAATGAACGCCAAAGAAACCATTCTCTGTTTGGTTAATAATTTGTTATTTTGTGAACATTAAGCCTTGTCTGACTTAATGTTGATTCTAATGAATTATGCAGTTGTATGAATCTAGTTGATATGTTTCTTGTAATGTACACTTACAAATACAGGGGGGTATATTATTATATTTTGAATTATCTTGAGAGCA